>JBBPCW010055469.1:0-18732 GCA_037974425.1 Phenacogrammus interruptus
CACACACACACACACACACACACACACACACACACACACACACACACACACACACACACACACACACACACACCCCATTTGTAAGGACGTTCCACTAACTTGAGTAACATTGTATCTCAGCCACACTAAACCTTCTCCTAACCCATGAACTTAAATTTAACCTCAGTGACTGAAAGCCAAAATCTCTCTGCTCTCTTTGTTTTTGTGATTAAAACACCCAGTTCATTATGTGTCCCCACTTCTGCAGACTTTCCAGTATTGTATTGTATTCATTATGAGGACATCACAAAGGTCCTCACAAAGATTTAAAGGCATATTGGTATTACTGTATTTGTACCACTGACTTGTATAATACTGTGTCTGAGTTAATACTAGACCTACATCCAAACTTAACCCTAACCTTAATCTTAGAAACCAAAAGGAAATCTTTTTGCTCTCTTTGTTTTCCCAAGAACAGTTGAATGTGTGAGAGAAACAGCAAGTTCTTTGTGTGTCTCCACTTCTGCAGATTTCTTGTATTCCTATCATTATGAGGATATTTGGTCCTCACAAATACACACATAAGTTTTCATGTATTTGTGAGGACCTTTCATTAACTTGTATGATCCTGCCTCTGAGGTAATACTACACCTACGTCCAAAATGAACCCTAACCTTAACCTCAGAAACCAAAAGATGATCTTTCTGCTCTTTCTGATCTTCTATTTACAATAGCAAAGCGTCCCCACTTTTACAGGTTTCCTGGTATTCCTACCTTTAAAACGTCCCCGGATGTGATAAATACAAGAACACACACATACACACACATATATATGTATTCAGGGGGTGGGGGAGAAGCTCACAGTCCACAGCACTAAAATTAATAGCGACTGTGCAGGCGTGTGGAAAAACAAAGCCCAGGCTTTCTGTCCTACATCCTCACATATTAAAGCTGGAGGCTGCACAATAGACTGAAGACAAAAACAAACTGACGCTGCTGGTTGAGAAAACCCTGAATGGGATTCTTAAAAGCAGATAAGAGCTAAACACGGTTAGAGGAAATGTGTATTTATGCATTTATTTTGGTTATTTGCTATAATACTTAATACTAATGTATCTACTATTTAATATATACAATATGACCTTTTTACTCATATCAACAAATATGTGGCATCGTAAGTATGAAATGAAACTGAAAGAGCAAAAATGAATGAATATGATCAATGAAAATGAATCAAGCTCTACATACTAATGCTGCAAAACCTGCACCATCGCTATAAAACATTGCAATTGGTAGGAAATCAAAGGTCACAAGTAGTTCTTAGGGTGACAGAACGTCCCAACCTTCAAAAACAAAGTCCAGACAAAGACCTTCAGTATTCCTGTCAGTTGTAAATGATCAAAGAATCACAGCTGACTGTCACTGGACAGGTGCGTCATTTCTCTCAGACTAAATATAAAGAGAGAGATTATTAGACTTCAGTCACTTGAAAATGTGTAGTATGACCTGAAACAAGCAGGAGCAAATGTATAACAGAACATGATGAACTGCACCACAATCATCTCGCTACACCCCACACAAAACGCCTCTGCAAAGAAAACTAGCACACAGCGTTAAAACCTTGCACCCTAGTGCCCAGACTCATCAGAACGACGTGTTCTAGACAGATAAAACAAAAAAAGAACTTTAATCTCATCAGTCAAGAGAGGGGGTGATGATGTTCCATTGACCTCAGAGGTTCAACCATAATGACTGATGCTTGTGTGGCCTATGAATTGAATTCCATCGACTGTTCACGAAATTGAGCCCAACAGTGAGATCCTTGTAATCTTTGGGGATCAAAAACAGTTTGCCAAGAGAAATTAGGCAAGGTTAAACCAAAATGCATGCGAAAAGCAAATTACTTCTTACAGTAGAGCAGCTTTGAAACAAAGCACTACTGTTTGTCATTTAAGAGTTCTGGAGGCTTTTCCCCCTTTTAAAACATTTGTCTTTGTATATGAATACTTACACACAATACAAAGTCAAAAGACATGTTTGCAAACCTGAAGAGTATATTTGCATTGGAAATAAAAATAGCAACGTTAAAAGAATACCTGTGTCTCCCTCACTGCCTGTACCATTCACAAACATGCTCCATTTACATAAAGGAAAGTTCTACAAAAACCTAAAAGCAGTTCAAATCAAAAGACTGGATCTTTGAGAACTAAAAAAAGTAATATCACACACTAAACTGCAATATCAAATTAAAATGCAATATCATACAAGTGCATGTTTGGCCAGTTGGTGGCCTAGTGGTTAGGGCATTCGCCCCATGCTCAGGAAGTCGTGGGTTCGATTGCCAAGGCCGCTAGGCACCTCTGAGGTACCCTGAGCAAGGTACCGTCCCACACACTGCTCCCCGGGCGCCGTGTTCCTGGCTGCCTCCTGCTTCACTTGGTGAATGGGTTAAATGCAGAGGAAGAATTTCGTGCTGTTCACACTGTGTGCTGTATTGTGTTCACGTATGACCAGATCTTCACTTTCACTTCACAAAATTGAATCTTAAGCTTAGATTCTGGCAGCCAGGGTTATGGCTTTGAAATGAATAAAAATACAAATGGAAACAATTTTCTCACATTTGTCTTTATTTCCATGACAAATACTGTATTAAAACAAAAAGTAAAAGAAAAAAAAACACAATTCAAAATAGGATCAGCAGCATTGTACAACCTGTAAAGTGGTTCATTAGCATATTTACATTTGTGAATGCAGATTCATGGCCAAACTGATGGATGTGCTGATTTGTACAGTAGCCATGCTCAACTGAAAATGGGAAGATATGTATGAATACAGGCTTTGAAAAAGTTGCTGAATTTGATCCAATTTAAAAAAAAAAAGTGAATAGACAGTCATTGAAGCTCTGGCGTGAGATTTTATTACGAAGTCGTGAAGCCCAGTAACTGTTCGATTGGTTTATATTTCCACTCGTCTGCCTCCAGCTCCTCCACCAGACTGGCCAGCTTCTCCATACGAGACACCTGCTGATCTGAGAGCACACACGAGGGCATTCAACACACCAGATCATTCAACATCCATAAAGCAGCGGTTACAATGCCTCCCTTTTAGCTTATGGGAAGTCAGATCAAAATAAAAGTAATAAAGGCTTTAACGACGTGGTTTATTGTGGGCATGACCAAGTCTATTTTGTTATTTTGATGGTGGGAAAAACAGACTCGCTCTACTTAAACGCTTAATTACCCAGAGGCGTGTCATATAATAAACCAATCAGAATGGAACATCACCTGACCTTTAAAACGCAGCGACGCATTGTCTGTGGTGGCTCACCCTCACGAAGGTGAGTCTACCAGGTAAACTCAAGCGGCTTCAGTGAGGTAAAAATGCGCAATTGGTTTTTATTCAGTCCATTTTTGGCAAGTTGTTCTGCCGAACACCCTCATCGTGTGTTTAAATACCCAGGTGTGTTCATTGGTCAAACGTCCTTTGTGGTATACATGATTAAATGTGTTATTATTAACTAGAATCATTAATTTAATGGATTTATTAAATGGTTAAATTCATTCATTTTTCATAAATGAAATACCCACTTGCACTCTAAATGAAACCAAACCCAATTTTTGTGCTTCAAGTGCGTTCCTGTGTCTAGAACAAGCTCATACGGCTCTGAAACATGCTGCTTAAATATCATTTAATAATGTGCTTCTGACTTCGGATGTGCTTTTTTGCATTCTATGCAGTCATTTTACATTGAAGTAACCTGAGCCTCCTTTAGCCACTGCAACTTAGCATCTATTTCACATTCGTGTCCTGGGGTGCCATTCAAAAGTGCAGTTATTTCACTGTGTAAAATAGCAAAACGGCAGACAATGCGCTTGGCCATGCCTGGTTTAAAACACCACTCCTACCAGCGCGAAACGTGTGCAAGATTTGAAACAAAAGCATGTTGAGAAAAGTCTAAACTATTTAAAAACATTAAAAAAATCATCATAAAATTATTGTCCCCTTACCGTGCTTTACTTGCTTTAAAGTTGATGCCACTTGGTAACTGAAGACGGATTCACAGAGAAATCTGTCTGAGCCGTCTGAAAATGAAAGAGCAAAGCTTAATAAATCATTGCATACATTTACTGTGAGCTGCTAGTGAAACTCACACTGAGTTTGTGTATTGGGACGCCTTATCACCAGTGAAAAAACACCATTGCATAATCAACTGCCCCGAATGCAAATTAGCACCATAATCAAGGCAGGAAAGTGTAGAGGCAGACCAAAGAACACAGGAATATACACGACACCCCCCACCCCAAACCCCCCCTCTCCCCTCCTTCCAGTATAACACAAATCATTCAGTGTCTCGAATGGAAACTTCTGACATCAGCCAACAAATGAAGTGTTGGGTTTGATTTTTCTGTGTGTGTGTAACCCCTGCACCCCAATAGTTCCAAGCTCATAATCAGCTAAATATATGAACTGGAGCGTGTGCTGAATGGGGTGGCGGAACTGGGACTAGTGGACAGATGGGTATTAAGTCCTCATTAATGGCTCCTGTTCTTTCTGGAAGTCGGGACATTGTCCAACTGTGGGCACGCAAAGCAGGGTGCAGGCTGGTGGAAAAACACGTCCCCATTAGGACAAATGACCCAGACACTAGAGGCACAATGGAGTCAAAAACAAAAGGATTCTGACTTTTTAGGTCCACTGACTCTTCGGTCGGCCCAGACCTTCGAATAACCTTTTTATGTAATCCGCTGGACAAACTCGTCATTCATCTCTCAAAGAGATGACTAAAATTATTTATTAACTCTGCTTGGCCAGCGTCTGCCAAACTCGCATACGCCAACGTTCACAGGGAAATGTTGCAACGGATGACGACATTGGGGGAGGTGTTCACTAAAGAACACTTCAAAATAAAAAACAGTTGTAAAATACGTAACTGGGACTCAGGGTCCCTCTCCCTCCCTCTGTAAACACTGTGACGACTGGCAGCCAAGCCAACACTATTATCAACACCTTTAATCTCTTATCGGAAATAAAAAACAGTGTGAACAAAGTACACTGAAATGTCAGCTTTGTCCTGGCTTCACATAAAAAACAGCAGTAACTAGATCCAAATACTCCCTTTGAATAAACAAGTACTTTCAAATTGGATTCAAAGTATTTTTTCCCCAGTTACATTTTATTCATTCATGTTTAGTTCTGTTCACAGCACATTTTCAAGCTTTAGAGTTTTATTAACAGTTTTATTAAAAACAGAAGAAATAGCATCTAAAAGATTTTGTATGCACTAAGAAGTTGAAATGCTTTGAGTGCTTTTTGGATTCTATGCAAGTCATTTTACACTGAAGTAACCTGAGCCTCCTTTAGCCACTGCAACTTGGCAACCATTTCACATTCGTGTCCTGAGGTGAAGGGGTGGTAGCTCTCTGATTACATACAAAACACAAAAGAAGTTGCTTTTAACAGACCTTCCATCATCTCTCCGGCTCCTTTGGGGTACGTGTAGAGGACTTTTCTAGGAGGAATGAGCTCTGAAGCGCTGAAGCCCGATCCAGTAACAGTGCTGCCACTCACACCCCCCGCTGAGGAGGATGAAGACGAGGCGGCCATCTGGCCTGATGCTGTGTCCACACACCAGATCTTTAAAACAAAATGAAGAACAAAAAAAAAAGAGTCATTGGCTAGTTACAATTCCTGATAAAACAGCTTTTGTGTCCAGCAGGACACATACAAAATATGGACAAAAGTATGTGGACACCTGATCATGGAGTTACTGTAACAGCCTCCAATTTTCTGGGAAGGTTGCCCAGAAGCCTTTGGATTGTACATTAATTTGAGTCCACCCAGTCAAAAGAACATTTGTGAGATCGGGCACTGCTTTTAGAAAAGGAGGCTAGGCTTGCAACTTCCACAATTCATCCCAAATGACTGTGCACAGAACTGCAGTTTTTGAAATTTATTTCTATAATATAGTCATCAAATAATGTATTGTAATAATGTATAGAAATCAATTTGTGCACAGGGATGATGAAAGAGGAAAGGGCCTGCAGCAAGCTGAATACATACAGTAAAATAACTTTGTTCACTGTAGCATTAACACTACTCTCCAAAGCAAAGCTCAAACCTTGAAAAAGTTCATGATTTTTTGGGCTGATATTTCTTGAAGAGATCGTTTGGAACTTTGTAGTGAGTGACAACACTGAGGATTTCCACTAGAGTTACATTGCATTTACTTTTATCAGACGTTTTTATCCAAAGCGACTTTCATTCCCTAACTACAGGGGACAGTCTCCCTGGAGCAACTTGGGGTCTTGCTCAGGGACCCAGTGGTGGTGCTGAAGGTAGGATTTGAACCCATGGTCCGGAGGCAAGTATCCTACCCACTGAGCTACCTCCACCCACTACAGCCTTCAGCACTCAGTAGCCCTGCTATGTGTGTTTCCTGCAGTTTCATGGCTGTGCTGTTGTCATTTCTAGATGCTCTTAGAAGCATTTTAGCACCAGGGCAGATCTAGCAGGGCACAAATTTCACAAACTGACTCGTAACAAAAGTTCTGTGTAAAAAAAACATTCTGTAACAAAAGCATTCTATGACAGAGCCACATTAAACATTACTGAGGTCTTCAGTTAAATGAAAGTTTTCACTTCTGGAAACAGCATGGCTGTGTTTGATTTTAAACACTTTATCAATGGGCACAACTGCACAATAAGATGGGATGTCCATATACTTTGGGTCATATGGTTACTTATCCTAAAATCTCTCCTTTCTTTTGAGGTGCTCAGCACCGAGGGTTTGAATTCAGTTTATGGTCTAACTATGCTATAAAATAGTGGCCCCCAACCCCTGGACCGATACCAGGCCGTGGGTCATGTGGTACCGGGCTGCACAGAAAAAAAAAATCTGAAATATAAAAATTCTGTTAATAAAGCTGCAAGTACACATTGGATTTACGTTTATTATTATATTTTAAAGGTACCCCATTATTATATATTTACATTTTTATGAAGATCTTTTATTTGTATAAATACGTATACGTATATTTATCTGCCACTCCTTAAAGGGCCGTGAAAATATTAAACCAGTCCGTGACGAAATAAAGGTTGGGAACCACTGCTATAAAAAAAATATACTGACCAACATGGATTTAATTATACAAGTAAAGAAATCACCCTTGTCCTGACAGGACTGCACAATATATTGTCTGCAAATGAGCCTCTAACCAATCGCAGGATTTTTGACAGGCTGACCAATTTACAGCTCCATGTGAATTACTGGGTGTTCTGGTGAATCATTCATGTTCTGATGAGTCTTCATGTAATCCAACACAAGTCTCATTATTTTAATTTTTAAGGTGCTGGTGAATAGGTGAATGAATGAATTTTGTACTTTCCGTATATGGAATGTATGGATGAGGGGGAGTAAACATACCATTTAACTTTAGGCCTTCTTAATTCCAGAAAATTCATGTTGCAGGCTTTGTAATATCTCATCTAATATCTCATCAGCCACCACAATATGTAGCAGTAAAATGGCAAAACTGTCATTTTATCCATATCGTGCAGCTCTAGTCCACAGGCTGTTAAATATATCAGGAACTTCATACAGGCCTTACTTAGAAAAGTGAAATTAAAGTTAAAATACAGAGAAAAGGGAGGGATGGCGTCTATTGAACCTTGAAGTATATGGTTGACTACGATTATTGGCAAAGATATTTGACCATTTGGACTGAAAAACACAGAACGAGCTACAAAGTAGCTAGAACGGATATTCCAGAATGACTGTGTACCAGCGCATAAAGCAAGCTCCATAAAGACACGGTGAGTGAGTTTGGTGTGTAAGAACTTTACTGGCCCGCACAAAGCTCTGACTTCAATCACATCCAGCACATTTGGGATGAACTGGAACGGAGATTGCGAGCCAGGCCTTCTCGCCCAGCCTCAGTGCCAGACCTCATTAATGCTCTACAGAATTTATGGGGACAAATTCCCAGAGAAACTACAAAATCTCATGGAAAACCTTCCAAAAAGACTGGAAGCTGTTATAGCTTCAAAGGGGGAGCGACTTCATATTAAAATCTATGGATTTTAACGCAACTGTATTAAAATCCCCGTGGTTGTTTTGGTCAGGCGTCCCAATACTTTTGTCCATTTAGTGTATTGTTTACCAAGCTGATGTTTAGGTAGCTCGAAGCTGAAGCTAACCTGGGTAGAACAGCGATTTGTAGCTGATTTATTAACAGCTCGCTCTAGATGTATACCCTATACGATTAGTAAGAAAGCATAAACATGAATTAGAACAATATCATTTAAATAAAAAGTTGCAAATATAAATAACCCGTAAAGTGTAATGTTACCTTCTGTGCTGCGAGCTGTTGCTGTATCTTCTCGCGTGATTTGGAGCTTTAAGCGCCACCTACCGCACCGGAGGAAATCAGGAAGGAGCAGCCGGTGTTGAGAAACTGTGGAAGGTTGTAAATATTAGTGGTTATTTTTCCCTCATATTTATTAAGCTTAACATTGTTTAATTTTAGTAATACAGAACTCGTGAGTGTAGTCGTGGGTGTAGAATTGAAATAGCTATAGCATATATTTGAATTGGAGGGTGTTTCGGATATTTTGACCACCGTGTACATTTTAGTAATGTTCGGCGTGTTAAAACTCCATCAAAATCACAATTGACAGGGTCTTTTGCAGTCACTTCACGGACTGGAAAACATTTTAACAATAGACCTCCCTTTGGCCGCCTAAAACATGAAACGACTTCTGTTCCAGGTTGTGGCAGAAGCAGTTTGTGACCAACCATTGTGGCTATGTTCACTACATGGCCAAAAGTATTGGGACGCCTGACCGTCACACAAACAGGGATTTTGATGGAATTGCATTAAAATCAATAGACTTTAATATGAAGTTGGTTCCCCATTTGCATCTATATGCAGCTTCCACTCTTCTTGAAATGCTTTCCAGGGGATTTACGAATTTGTGTCCATTCTGTAGAGCCTTTGTGAGATCAGGCACTGATGTTGGATGAGAAGGTCTGGCTCCCAATCTTTTGTCGGGGTTGCACAATATGTCATTATCATGATATTCTCTGCAGAATATTGCAAGACTGCAATATGCAAATGAGCCTCTAACCAGGGCATACAGGCGAGTTACTGGGTGTTCTGATGATCTGAAGTGTTCATGAAATCCAACGTTTGTCTAATTACTTTGGCTAATATTAAAAAGATTGATTTACTAAGAAATTTTTAAAGGACCCATAATCTACTATTTCTTTCTGTTTCATTTTTCCTGATGTTTATGTAACATAGATTCATAACTGATTCTTATAAGACCATTTTCAAACCTATGTTTATCATTTAGAATGGATACTTTTTTTTATTAGAGAAACGTGAGGATAGGTCCATTTAATATTTTGAAATATCCTGCAATAACAGTATGTTACAGTATAATTGCAATACTCATGTTTTGCCCATATCATGCAGCCGCATTACATTTCAAACTTTCTATACAATGGTGGTGAGTGGAACCAGGGGTCCTAATGTCTACATCACAGATAGAAACATTTTATTTACTATCAAGAATAACCAGTAAACATGACCTACACTGCATTGTTATATCCAGTGTAAATGTTAAAATGTTTTGCCTCAAAACACTCTGCATGAACTTCAAAATGCTCTGCATGAAATCAAAATATGAAAAACAGTAGTTAAGCAATATCTCAGGCATTAGGGAGGAGTAGTGGTCTTTCATTCTTAAGGCCCCTCCAGGCAATCCACATTTTTAACTTACAATGCATAGATAGAGCAAAAATGTGGACCATCTGGGGGCTTCTGAGGATCAGTTTGAAGACCACTGTAGTAAACGACTTGAGCATCTGGTTCCTATCACCACCACTGTAAACAATTGTGACTCGCATGATTAAACGTCGCGTATCAGACGACTCTGAAAGAATCTTAACAGTTTAATTATAATTCTAAAGTTATATTTTTGAAAGAATTTAGAAGAAAATAGCAGTTAAAGAGATCTGAGTTTAAATGGACCAGGACCGGAGGTTAACACCCCTGTGTTGAAGCATTAGAGCATTAACTCTAGTGCCATCTGTTTGGAAGCAGAGGTACGACTGTATCTGTAGCTTCTTGTAGGATAATGACGATTAAAAAATCAACTTAAATGTATATGTTAGACATTGAGGGGTCTTAAATTTTGATATGCTCTCTCAGTCTTCATCCTTGAACCCCATCAAAGAACATAAGCCAGATTAACATGAAGCAGGATGTCCATGCTCTTCTATGCCTTACTTAATATGTTAGTGATTATATTGTTGTTTTAACATGTGTTGAGAATAACTGTATTTTTTTGCAGTAAATCTAGATCATCATGGATGTTTTGAGGCCTGTGCTCATTAACATCAATGGGAGGATTTACAGAAAAAATCCCATTAAAGAGGAACGCTATGAAGAAGACGAAGAAGAAGAAGAGGATTTCTCATACTCTGCACTAGGTTTGTTGATCCCAAAACGAGCAAAATTACAACAATCATTAGTCTCCCTTTTATAAGGATCCATTTTAATCTCAATTCATTTATGTTTACATTCACAGAGCAGTGTATGGACGAACCCTGTGACACCAATAACATTGAACAGACTGACAAAGGCTTTCGCTGTGCCATAGATGTCCCAAGTGTTCTTTACAAGTTAGTAATATTTGTGTTTTCCTGTTTTCTGAATACATTCTGAAGAGTTGTATTTTGACTTTATATTATAAGTGATATATTTCTTGCTTTGTGTCTCTGTGTTACCGTGCAGTCCTCCAGGATCAATAATGCTTTTTGATTCTGAATACACTATAATTAGTTCATTTTTGAGGTATCATCAGATTAGACATTATGTCCTGCTCTTTGATTTTTATTTTTAAAGGTACATCATTGGAAAGAAAGGAGAAACGCGGAAACGACTCGAATTAGGGACCAAAACTTCGATCAGCATCCCCAAACAAGGAGTGGAAGGACAGATAGGTCAGACACTTTGATGTAATAAGAAGTTTAGGTGTAAATACAGTAAGACGGTCAAATGCATCCAGACCTACCTTGATCTACTCAGACGTTCATTTTTATGCTTTCATGTTCTATTGTGTTTGGGTGGGGCTTGTGTGGTGGGGAACGTTCGGTTGGTGGTTTGTACAGTACGTTCTGTATGCATGTACATGTGCATCTGTGTGTTTTCTGTGGTTTTGCAGTGATCACAGGACCTCAGAAGTCTGCTGTAGCATCAGCTGTTACTCGAATTGAGGTTTTGGTTGAGAGCTTCCGCAGGAAGCAGCCATTCACCCATTTCCTCTCCTTCGCCCTAAACCAGCCTCAGGTCCAGGAGGGCTTCCAGCACTTTAAAGCGGAAGTACTGGAGCACTGCTCTCAGGTGGGCAGGCAGATTCTACTTTTGGAGACAGTTAAATCCAGTGGTATCAAAAATTATTCACATTTTACCGAAGTGTGTGGGTGGTTCCACATGGATGGGTGAATAGATTCAAGATGTTTTTGTCACATATACAATAATATAAGTATAACATGCAGTAAAATGTGGCACAAAATTGTGCTATATAGTTACAATAGAAATTAAAGGCTAGATATAAAAATAAATTCTAATAAACATTACTAGTATAAATAGTATACTAGTGTAAATACCATCTGATGTAGAAGTGTAATAGAACATCTATATACTGCAGTGAGCTAGTTTGTTGTTGATGTACAGATTTAAGTAACAGATGGTGAGGTAGAGAGGCAGGTGAGGTACAGTCAGGTAGAGAGGCAGGTGAGGTAGAGAGGTAGGTGAGGTACAGTGTGTTCAGATTGTGTTATCAGTTAAAGGTAGATATAGTTCATTATACACACTTCAGAAAAAGATAAAGAGTAAACCTGATTTTGTCTGGTTGTTTTGAATATCCATGTATGTGTCTTTCAAAGACAGATGTTAAATGTTCCAAATTGTCACCATTGAGAGAAATTACAACAACATTTCTTTTCTCTTCATTATATTCTCTGCAGGATATGGGAATGGATGAGAGCATCTTTCAAAACCCAGCTAAACTCCATCTCACCATAGGAACCCTCGCACTGCTGAACGAACAGGAAGTGACGCAAGCATGTGATCTGCTGCAGCAGTGTCAGGGCTTTATCAGGTGCATGTCTGAGACATAGGCTGGTTTCATCGACACCAGGGAACTGCCCCTGTGTCTCCAAATGTTTATTCATCACTAAACATTTCTTACATTATAAAGCAGTGATCATCACCTGGCAGCCGACAGGCCACACCCAGCCCGCCAGAACTTTCCATCCAGCCCCGGTGGAAAATGAATTTTGCACTCGCCCGTGGAAGTGTTCAGAGAGTGGGAGTTCTCCCTATATTAACATTTCTATGATATTACTGAATCAGGAATAGCCTAGTGAAGAGGGAAAAGTATGTTTTTCTATATCAAATGAAACAAGCCTTCAATCTGTCAGTAATCCGCTGGTCATGGCGCCGGACTTCCGGGTTCAGTGCGCGTATGGAAATGACTTTCAGCTGTACCGAGAAAAGACTGATATGTGTGTGTATATAAGGAGAGAGCCATTTTTCATGTTTTCAGCAGAATTTTTCACTAAAATTCTTTCAGTGATGCTAAGCGTGACAGCCTCACAAGTAAGAAGCCTAAAATTTGCAGTCGCCCCCTAGTGGCTTGCTGCAGTACAGGTAAAATGAGAAATTTGGACAGAAAATGAATATATCAAATAATAATATATTACTTAAGACAATATTAATTGTAGATTATTTTAGGAGAGCATCTGGCCCTCACAGTGTCTGCCGAGAAAAACTCTGGCCCTTGGACAGATGTAGTTGACGACCCCTGAGATGAAGTCTATTTCTTAGAAGTTTGTCCCAGCTTTACTGCAGCAAACATCTGAAAAGGCTTTACACTAGATCTTAGAACACTAATGGCCTTGTGGTTAGCAAGTTTGCCCTTTGAAGGTTGTGGGTTCGAATCCCAACACTGCTAGTGTCAGTACTGAGGTACTATCCCTACACTCTTCACTCCGTTGTTGGTGGAAGCCACCTGCTTCACTTGGTAAATGGGTTAAATGCAGAGATGCAATGTGTTCACACGTGACTATAAGGGGCCACTTTACTTTAATGATGTCGGATTTTTAGTCCTGGACCACAAGCCTCACTATAACTGATCCCAGTAGTATTCAGTGGTGCTCAATCACTCCAAACAAGCAGTCTTCTGGTTCACAGCCCAATGCTGGAGGACTTTACACCTCTAGCTGGTGCTTAGCATTAGGCACATTCATCTTAATCTCAAGCATCTCCAAACCACTATTTGTATTACTAGTAAATGACTAAACAGTAATTGAATTATTTATAGTATTTATATGCACCTCTGTTACTGACCTGAACACTGTGTGTATAGTGTATATTTAGTATAGTTTATATTTAGCATAGTGTATTTAGTACAGAGTATTTTTCAGAGTTTTTGACTTTTATTGAAAATAAAATGTAGTACAGGACTGGACTTCATCCTTGTCCTGGAAACTGACCCATAATGTAATTTGAATTCTGTGTGTGTGTGTGTGTGTGTGTGTGTGTTTGTGTTGTGTGTGTGTGTTTGTGTTGTGTGTGTGTGTGTGCAGGGATATAACAGAAGGGAAGCCTTTAAC
Source organism: Phenacogrammus interruptus (assembly GCA_037974425.1). NCBI lineage: Eukaryota > Metazoa > Chordata > Actinopteri > Characiformes > Alestidae > Phenacogrammus > Phenacogrammus interruptus. The sequence continues at coordinate 13,664 of JBBPCW010055469.1, forward strand.
TCTTGAGGTAAAAGGGATAGAGTACATGAACGATGACCCCTCCACGGTGGACGTTTTATACGCTAAGGTGATCCCTCAAGACCGCACTGACAGGTAAGACACATGTACTTTAACCTGCTGCTGCTCTGGAGTTTGTTCAAAGAAGTTTCCAATTGCTGCTTTACGTTATGTACTGAAAATCCATTAAAGGCATTTATAACATTTATTAGAGAAACATACTTTTCTTTTTTTTTTTTTACTGGTGATGGTCACACTGATTAAAGATTTAAGGCTACTTTGTCATCAGCAGCTGTGAACACAAACATATTGTGATGAGACATTTCTCAGTGGACCACAGTGCAACATACAGCAACATACAGCATTCGACAGAAATTACGACAGAAACAACACAATAAATAGTACTGTACAATAACAGGAAGCTGTGTACACCCTCTAGAGTGATTAGTGTAGCACCATAAGTATGATATTGTGCAGGAGAAATGATATATGTTCTATTTATTGTTACTGCAATCTTTAACCCATCGTGTTTTGACATTGTTGGCAAATCACATTTCCAGATGAGTTACTGGGTGTTTTGATAAACTTAGGTATTTATGAATGGGGTGGTGGTGGCCTAGCAGGTAGGATACCTGCCTCTGGACCAAGAGGTCATGGGTTCGAATCCTACCTTCAGCAAACCAGTACTGGGTTCCTGAACAAGACCCTTAACCCCAGGTTGCTCCAGGGAGACTGCCTGCTGTAGTTCGGGAATGGAAGGCACTTCGCTTAAAAGCATCAGCTAAATGCCGTAAATGTAATGAATTCCAACAAAAGGACTACATTTTTATTCTACATTTCTACATTTTTTCTTCTATTTAAATGAGCATTCAACTTTTGTTTACGCCTTAGAATTTAACTGGGTGTTTTCAAGACTTTTTTAATTCCAAAAACATCAGGTCCCTTATCCCCTGTGTGCATCTGTGTGTTGTGTGTGTGTGTCTGCAGCTGTGTGTTGCGTGTATCTGTGTGTGTTTGTGTTAAGCTGTGTGTGTTTCATGGGCTCAGAAAGTGTTTTAATGTAAATGATGATCAGAGAGGAAAGCACTAAACACTTGGGACAGAGTAAACTTAGGCACAGATTTATGATGCTTTAAAAATAATTATTGGGCTCGGTGAAAAGTTCTACAAGTGTGTGTGTGTGTGTGTGTGTTTACTTGTTTGTGGCTGTGTGTGTACAGGCTGCAGGAGATCGCTGACAGGCTGGTGGAGCGTTTTGTGGCAGCAGGGCTGATGGTGAAGGAGTGGGACCGAGTGAAACTTCACGCCACAATTATGAACACACTGTTCAGAAAAGATCCCTCAGGTATGTTTACCCACTTTAATTTAGAACATCAAGTTCTCAGACTGCATGTCCTTCATCTCAGCCATCTGTCTGTGAACTGGAATATGTTCTGCCTGCACTTGCTCTTGTACATAGTGTCCTTTTCAAGGATATGGCCAAGGATCACCCACACAGATACACGATAGCATTTATCAATACAGACACTTTGAGATCTCTATCATATGATCCACAGTGCTGGCAGAGTCCAGTTTGCCTTCTCAAGTTTTACAAATTAGTGCGATTTATATTTGCTCCTATGTCACTCATGTTAAACCGGAGAGAGACATTTCATGACAGCTTAGTTGTTCACTGCTTTAATAAAGGTCTTATATCTTACACTGTTCTTGAGGTGGATTTTTGTGTTGCTGCATGTCCATATCAATCAATTTATTTTTCAAATTTTCATTTTCCTTCAGAATTCAAACGGCTCTTTGCATACTGTACCTTGTAATATGGATGAAATTTAAATCAGAATCAGAATCCTTTATTGATCCCGGTGGAAACTGTTATTCGGTGACTTCCACAACACGCAAAGACACAGAGACACAAGACACAAGAACAATATAAAATAAAATTAGTCTAAATCGAAATAAAAATCTGTAGAAAAAACAACCACTATATGAATAGACTATACTACATACAGAAATGCTTGGTATAATATCTATAAGTAACGCTGCTGAGTCAAAACTACTAACACAAATGTTAGTTTGGAATAAGTAGTAAGAATAAGTACTATAAATATTATTAACTAATGAAAAGTAATATTGACCAAGTAAAACTACTGCACATGAAGACTATTGCACATAAGATTTTGCAAGTAAGGTGACTTGCAAAATTAAATGACCCTGTTCTGTCTGGCTCTTCTGTATTGCACCTTATTCAGAAAGCAGTCTGGGCTGAAACACTATAACATTGTGAATGTGTGGGTCTAAACTCCTGTAAGCTGAAAAACAGGTATATTTATGGTCTTATGTTAAAGTTTGAAGATTTCTGGCCAAATGACATGCTTTGCTGATTCTCTAAGTGAACATATGTACACAAACAATCTACAACAGCATTTGTGCACAGTTTCATTGTTCTACTATGTTTAACATGCAGGATAAACTAAACATTACTTAAATACACATATAAGTGTAGATTTTTTTCCCAATATGTTAAATTCAGCTTATAAACAGTAATTGTACAATAAAACGTGTTCTCTATAGAGGATGTGTCCTAACATAAAAATGATAATATGTAATATCACCACAACTGTGTTGTTTTTTCAAGAAATCACATACATTCAGTTCAAACCAGAGTATTTTTTCGTGACCTAGTTTCCATATGGACTGAGAATTTTTATGAACTCAAAGTTTATGATTAAATCGATTTAAACAGTTTGGACAGTGGTCCTGCACATTACTAAAAGATTTCTGCTGGTCTCGCGCAGCAGGTTTACCCAACAGTGTGTGAAGGACCTTAACAGGGCCGGTCCTGGCTGGTTTCTCGATCAGCTGGTATTTGAAGTGTAGGGACAGGGTGGATGGATGATGTGTTCCTCTTCGCTGCCAGAGGGTCTCTGCATTTACAAAATCGATTGCGCAATTACATCAGCAGGTCTCACACATCCACTTATACCAAACTCGGATTTGCTTGGTTTCAGTGTGGGATGACTGTGCGAGCTTAAAGATGGTCTGCTTTTTTAGATGTAATCGCTTTTCTAGCAGATTCAGTGAACCCAGCAGTGAAACAAACAAGCCACTCTTGCATTTGCAACCTCACGCTGCACTTAACAGCTGTCAGCGCTCCTAAATCTAATAGCTGTTAGCCAGATGCCTCAGTGAAGAAGTAACCTGCAGCGGCAGCACGGCCACATTCTTAAAAATGATGACCGTATCAGGCTGCTGCGGTAATTCTGAGCCCATTCCTGCAATCCTGCCTGCTTCTGCTGGCTTGACGTGTGTGTGTGTGTGTGTGTGTGTGAGTAAGGGCTTCTGTGAGCTGTGCAGGGTGTTTTTCAGCTTCTGTAACAAAGAGCTCATTGAGGTGCTGCGAGTGGAAGGTGGCCAGCACTGCAGAGGCGCAATAACAACTGCTCTGCTTTCTAAAGGGATCCAGGTCGTGTTTACTGGCTGCAATTCAATGCTAAGCTTGTGTTGTTTATTTGTTGCTGTGGTGGTGGTGGTTGTGTTGACACTTGGGCAAAACAAAGCTGTTTTCAGTCAGAGAGAGCAGAACAGCCCCAGTGCCACACATGACACACAAACACTGAAAAAACATGTTTTATTTGATTAAGCAGCAATGTGCAGTGTGGCAGAACCGTGTGTTTTCTCTGACGTTTGTCTCTCTGTCTCTCAGTGGAGGACAAAGGGGGCCCAGGACGACAGAATATGAAAGATCGAGAGGCTTTTGATGCCAGAAATGTTTTGGAGGTGAGAACCGAGTGCTGCACTTTTTCGCAAATAGTGAGACTGTCACAATCAATTAAACCTAATTAAAAACACAGATAAATTAATTATTAAGTAATTAGTGTGCAGTTAGATGAGTATTTTAAATTCCTCTGAGGATTTCACTAGCCTGATGCACAGACCCTTTCATATACATTTTTGTCACATCTTTCATTCATTCATTCATTCATTCATTCACTTGTAATTTGCTTTTGTTTTTTTAAAGATTTTCTAATTCATCTTTTTTTACAGTAAAGTATTTGGAAATACTTTCACATTTGAAAGGTTTCTTGATTTATTATCATAATTGTTGGTCAGTCATGTGTATGCTCATAATATTTGGCCAATAGAGAGAACAGGAAGGCCTCAGATCAATTGAATACTATATGATATTGCCATAAAATAGTTATAGATTATTATAATAGTTTGACTTATATGGTTTTATTCAGAAGGGGTATTTTTATTTGTATTTGTTATTCAGCCAGTGTTGGCATTTGAAATGCATTGAACTTAAACAAAACATGCTCACATTCAGGCCCTCTATTTATCAAGTCAGGGGCTTTAAGCTCACTGTTGATGTTAATTGATGTGTAATATTGCTGTTAAATTGTACCCTCTGCTGGCCATAACAGAACTACAAGTTGTTTTTTTGGAGCCAACAAGTACATAGTGCTAAACCATGATTCATTGCTCTTTCTTAATAATTAAAAAAATGTGATGTATGACTTTCTTTCCGGAAACTTTCTGGGACAGGAATAAATGCCGTAATTCGATTTCTTCAGATTGAAGATGAATAAAAGTACATTCAGTTCAACTGTTACCCCTTGACAAGCATAATCACATTTTAAAGGAAGAAATTCATGGGATTTCATGGAAAGTGAACACACACATGCAGTTAGTGCTGTGTTTGTGTGTATGAACAGCCCTAAAGCTAATCATTTATGACAGCACTGATATCATTAGACCAATCAAACAGGCAGCATTTACTATCCTAAATCCCATGATGACCTGCTCAGTGTTTACTTCATGTGTTCGTGCACATGTTGCTGTGTTTTATTAGTGAATATACAGTACTGTCCAAAAGTAAATTTCGCTTTGAATCAACATGTCAGTGGAAACGTGTTGTTTTCTGTCTGTCAAACTCTTATTTTTGGCATATTTAGTAGATTAAATAGATGAAATGGGAACAAATGTTTTACTGACAGTCTGCAAAGTGCCTAAAGATACAAGGAGCCTAGATAAAGGCATTCCAACCACTCAGCATTCAGCACCACCAGTATACT
>JBBPCW010055740.1:0-18725 GCA_037974425.1 Phenacogrammus interruptus
CACACACACACACACACACACACACACACACACACACACACACACACACACACACACACACACACACACAATGACAATCTAGGTCATTACAAATCAATTACCTGGTACATAAGCCCACACAAATATTAGGGAAAACTTGATCTGAAGACTAAGAAAGGCTATGGCACTTTAAAAATCATTATATCTAATTAAGTTGAACATAATGTTGATAAAAATTAAAATACACAGCTAAGGTACCCACACAACAGTAACAACAAACCTTGCACCAATTATCATAATTGTGTAAATAATTTGCTGTATTCCACTGAAAGAGCAATAAAAAGCCTCAATAGAGATGCAGCAAGCACACTTTCAAGAGTATTTATGATCCAGTATGAAGCATTTGCATAACTAACTCACACAAGAAAACATTCTGAATATTGAATAGTGGGAATATTTGTATGCTCTGTTTAAAAGACATGTAAATTCTGACATCCAGTGTTCAGCTAATGCCTCAGTTAAGACCAAGTACTACATCAAGACTGCCCTCTGTGTGAACCTAAAAATGTAATCTTCTGAGTAGCAATACCAAAGTGCCACAGGGAACAATGTCTGGACACATAAGAGTATTGGTTCTCAGAAGAAATAAATCTTTTGTGGCACATTTGGCACATTTTAAGTTTTGTACACCCTATCAAAATCTAGGACACAAAATATAACTGTCATGTAGGGGGCCGCAAGGCCCACCCACGGAGCTGTCTTGGGAAAGCACATAGGCAGAGAACCAGGGATCCATTGCAGATGACTTTATTTAACCAAGACTGAAAGTAAACTGGCACTGTGGCCGTAGCATTACAAACATAACGGAGTCAGAACGAGACAGGGTAACCAAGAAGCTCTAAAGCGATGGACAGAATAACGAGAGCGGAAAACAGACAGGCATATATACACAGACAATCATGACACTATACATGACACAGGTGTACAGGTTTCAGGCGGGGACACTGGGCTAGACATAAACCAATAGGAACACAGGAGGTCATCACTCAGAAAAACACACAACATGTGACTGGGGCCAGACAGGGACAAGGGGGACCCCTAGTGGGTCTACTAGGGAACAGCAAGGAACCAGGGAGAATACAGGACTCAGGGAACGACTACCAAGGCGGGGAACTTGGGTCTGGAACAGGGAGGAAAGGCAAGAACGGACACCGGAGGATCATGGGCTGAGACCTGGAGAACAGACAGAGATAGAGGCAGGGAAACATGGCGGGCCAAGACACATGGAGGAAACATCAGAGACACAGAATAGCAGGGAGACATATCGACAGAATGTAAACACAGAACAGACATACCGGACATAGCGAATGCTGGTATATGAACAAACAGAAAACAGGGAAAGCAAAACAGGAAAACAAACCCAAACATGGCATGGCTAAGCGGCTATGCCAGCCCAAGCCGTGACAATAACTGATGCACTGCCGTGCACTTATGAAACACCAAAAGCAACATGCATGAACAGCTGAAGCATCAAATAAAGGTTAGAGCTAATTCGCTTTAAATAAGTAACATAATAAATAGAGCACATTCTACACTACTTAACACCTAAATTCTTATATAACTAATATATATACAAAAACATTCAAACAAAGTGAACTGATACAAATCTATGAAGTGATAAAACATTGTTTTAAAATTATGAGAAATTACAAAAAAATGCTTCACCTCCAACTATTCAATATTAATAAAACTATGGTGATATTTGTGTCTTTGTATGAATTTAAAAATTGTGACTGGTTATCAGTATTTTAGACTCAGCCCCATAAATCATAAATTGCACAGATGGCTTATCTCAGAACTGTTAAAAGAAATGTATATTAAGTGTATATCAAGTTCATTTAACCTGGAATTAACTTGCTCTATGAGCTCTGGGCTTCCTGGTGAGGGTGAAGGAGAAGACCATGCTCTTCAAGAAATGAAGCAAAAGTCATAAAACCAGAATTCCTATCCGAGGTAGTCAAAAACAAGTCCAAAAATTCCAGAAAAAAGGGTCAAAAAACACGAGAAAGTAATACAAAAGGATTCAGAGAGAATGTCTCTTAGGTCTATTTATACTTCCTAATTCTAGTACTCAGGTGATCCTGATCTTTTTGTTATGGGGTTGTGTGAAACTCTTATGGGGTTGTTGTCTGGAGGAGATCCACTGGAAGTCTGAGTGCCTGACTCCAAGGCTAGACCTAATGCAAACACCACATCAACTATGCTGTAGTGGATCAAAAAACATGAGAGGATTTATGGTCCTAACTCACCACTTTTTTTAGAAGCATTGCTAATCTGAAGTTGTGACCTCAGGAGGAGTAGGTAGGTCCTCAGGAGGTGTAGAAGTTGTGACCTCAGGAGGAGTAGGTAGGTCCTCAGGAGGTGGAGAAGGTGGGTCCTCAGGATGGATAGCCACTTACTGATTATCCCATCAACTTTTAGCATAATTGTCCAAAAATAATCAGCTAACATTAGTTAAGAATATCAAGTTTATTTGTTTATTCTATACCAACACATGCATTACCTTTCAGGTATTTCAGGATATTTATTGTTTAGATGAAGACATTTTCCAGAAAGTTTAGTCTACTTTGTTCTTGGGTGTAAACTATTTTCCGGGTGGGTCTGAACCTCCTTATCAAGGCGGTCTTCTCTCTAGATCCACACTTGCTGAAGAAATAAAGGGGTCCCGCTGTGGCTGTCCCTGCTCCAGACTCAAACAGCAGGTGGCGCCAACCAGACAGAGCCGAGGAAGAACACATAGTTAACAAAGACGGTTAATGGCTAACGTTTCTCATCTCACCTTTAAACCTCTGTGTTCCAATCTTCTTCTTCTTGTTCTGTGTTCGGCTCCTCCCAATTAGGTCACCATAGCTGATCAACTGTTTCTATTTCCTTCTATCCTCTCAGTCTTCCTCTCTCTATCTATCTATCTTGCATATCCTCCCTCACCACATCAATAAACCTCCAACTAGGCCTTCCTCTTCTCCTCTTCCCTGCCCTCCATCATCAACATCCTTCTCCCAACACACTCAGTCTCTCCTCAGCACAGTCCAAACCAATGCCTTTTCCTTCAAAAGGTCCAACTCCAGCTGTCCCTCTAATAAACTCATTCCTGTTCCTGTCCATCCTCATTACTCTTGAAATCTGAACATTTTCAACTCTGCCACCTAAAACTGTGACGGTTTATTGTTTAACCATCAATGGTGGTCACTGTGGAAATAACACAATCATATGTGCAACTTCAGAAGTATAACTCTGACCCCAAACCGAAGCTGTGTTTAAATACTTTTCTGTCTAAAAAAACCACCTGTCACATCATATGATAGGTGTTTAATACTATTTTATTTATTTATGTCTTTTTATTGATTTTATTGCCAATTGCTTTGTTTGCTATTAACCATCAAAGGTGTCCGTTACCCTGTAAACAGGAAAGTTACCATGGAAATGGGAGCAATCGTTACCAGTAAACAAGCACAATCATACGTAAACGTACAAGATAATAAACACAATAAGCAGTCATGTGTAAGAAGCATATACATCGTCAGTACATTGTGAACATAGAAAATCAAATATCATTGTTTTGGAATACTGTATTAGGTATTTAAAATAAGTTACTCTGTTTATAAACATCTTAGTTTAAGTATGAAATGGAAAAGTAGTTTAGGTCATTTCTGTTGTTGAAGTCAACACTTACGTTCACAGAGCCTGGTATCAACTGAATGTCACTGTCAGGTTATGACAAAGAAATGAAAATATCATATGTTTCCTTATGTCCACTGCTGCAGTAGCAGATTATTAGTATGACTGTGTATTAGGACCATGCTTTTCTGACGTTTCCTCCACTCTAAATGTTGTTCTTGCAAAATGATATGTCCAAGACAGGATCGTTTATTTTATGTAATTTCTTCTGAATGTTTATAAGTTATGGCAATGTCACAATATCACTAACAGAGGATGATGTTTCTTATTTAATTCTGAACATTATAACCATAACATGATCATGCTTGATCATTATCTTCAGAATATCAAGCTTGCAACAGATTATGACAGAGAATCATGTAGGTCAGTTTATCAATGTTCTTTTATTGTTGCTCCTTCAACAATGACCATAAAACAATATAAACATGACATTTAACCCCAAAATACAGACCCAGATATTATATTATATATTATATTATATTTTTATATATATATATATATAACTTCTCTGGGTTAAAATCCAGTATAATTGGTTGTCACTCTATAGATTTTTAGCAGCTGTGTAAAAGGACACAGATGGACAACACTCCATTTGAAATACATTCCATTAACCGCCATTAAAAACCTTGTTTCTATTATACAAAATGACCTCACTGCTGCAATACAAAAGAAGTTTTTTCACAAAGCATTACATTTGGATATTTTCTGTGTCTCGGGTAAACATAAAAGCATTCTCTTTGAGTCACGGGTCAACTAATTATGCATTACCAGCATTTTTCTGCTGTTCCTGTTGTTCCTTCCACTCACAGCGAATACACTCTCTCACTTTTATGTTACCTAAAGTGCTGTACAACTCTCTGGAAAGATAACAGCCATTCTTTGAAAAAATAGAAAGAACTACCATCGTGGCAGGAAAGGCTTAATGGCAGAAAAACACTTTTCTATCAGTTTTTTTGTTGAAAGGCAAATTAAGAAGATATTTCAACTTTCAACTTCCAATATCCAAAATGTTTTGGTGTATTTTTTCCTAATTTACTGGAGACAGTGTTATCGTATCTCACCTCTGAGAGAAGCGCCCTGCCTCAAGAAAGCTGTGGCCACCTCAGAACTCATTAGCTCTTCTATATACAGTGAACCCCCGCTAATTCAGAAATTTTTCTTATCATTAATGATTGTTCATGGAAACTTCTGCAAAGTTGCAAAAACCGCAGACATACTCTGCATTTGTTTTACTTTTTTCATGGTAATATATAATTTTTCATGCATTTAATGCTAAATTATTAAGAAAAATAGAATTTAAAAATGTTGTTAAATAAACATTTAGGTAAATTTTAAAATAAAATATAACTGTACAAATTGTTTAGTACTGTCGAGATAATACAAGGAAAGCGTGTCTTGGGATGGTGAAATACTGCAGTACTCAGAAACGGGGGATTTGAAAGTATCCAATCCGAGAACGTTATTCGTTTCTCCTTGCTGCTGATTGACTGCTGCCATGTAACGCATCTCTGGTAGCTGCAGTCCAGCATTCCTGCATCAGAACAGTTTCCGCATGAAGCTATCTCAAGTGTTTCTCTGAATGTGCTCAGGTTTTTGTTCGTTTTGTTCTTCATAAAGCTCTGTATTTTTGTTACTTTAAATTAAATTAATTTATTACTGTATTTACGCTGCTCATCCCAAAGAAAACAACAGTGCATACCAAAGAAAATGTACATGCATGAATTACCATACAGTCTATACAGGGGTAACATTGGTAGTTTACATTCTAGCAACATTCTAGCACTGTGAGACAGCAGTTCAGTGTACACTGTACACTGTACACTGTACGGATGCGGGTTTACCTTTACATTTTCTTTAAGGGTAAAGTATTAAACTGAGTTTAAAATGAAATTCAAGTGTCTGGAGAGCATATTTGAGGGCATATTTAGAGTTTACACTATAAAAATCACAACAATGCGGTTTTTCACTATATTTGGGTTGCTCTTGGAATGTAAGAAAAGCAGGGGTTTACTGTATCCCCAATTTCCTGACTTGAATCCTTGCAAAGCTTTGTGAGCCATTTATTGTTGTATGTGGACATCATGGTATACTGGTCCTATCCATTATGTTTACCCTTGTTCTGTTTTAGTGGTTCGTTTTTTGCACACTATATGGACAAAAATATTGAGACACCTAAACATTACACCAGTGGGGACTTTAAAGACATTGCATATATAGACTTTTGCAGCTATAACAGCTTCCACTCTTATTAGAAGGCTTTCCGCAAGATTTTGGAGAGTTTCTGTGGGAATTTATGCCCATTCATTTTGTATTGCATTTATGAGGTCAGGTACTGATGTTAGAAGGCCTGGCTCGCAATTTCCATTGCAGTTCATCCCAAAGGTGTTGGATGGGGTTGAGGACCCCTTGTTTTCCTCCAACCTTGTTTTTATGGAGCTTACTTTGTGCACTGGGGCACAGTCATGCTGGCATATAAAGGGTTCTTCCCCAAACTGTTTCCACAATGTTGAAGCATTGTGTTGTATAAAATGTCTTGGTCTGCTGAAGCAGACAGTGTGCAGTGAGACCCAGTTCTTTTGTCCATATTGTATCTATTATTTTCACCCTTGTTAATTAAGATTTATTGGCTCTTCATGGTTCATTTATTTCTGGTCTACAGGTGTTTTGTGTTTGACTGTGACACTGAATATTGAGAGCCTCCAAAGAAGGTGTATCCTGCTGCCTTCTGTTGATTACAGGTGCTGTTCCCTCTCTCCAATAAAACACATATTTGTGTCCCGTGTGTTGCATGTCTGCCTTTTAGAGAGTAAAGTTATTTTCACACACAAGGTAAAAGGTTTAGAAGCTCAAGAAATTGTCTGCTATCTATTAAAAGTATATATAAGGGATTAATGAATGATTAATTGGAGCATTGTATCAATGAAGAAATCTAGTTTTTTGATGAAAACAGGAATAGTTTAATATATTTATGTAAAATCAAGTTAACATTCGATGTGTGTGAAATAAATCAGCTTGAATGAAATCCATCATTAGATATCTTGTGGGAGCAGTGAGAATAGACATTATACTGGGAGATCAAATCTCTTTTGACATGTGTCTGATGAACTAGACTGAATAAAAGCAAATGTAGACTTCTGCAGCTGGAAATACTTCTAAAGCCTGATCTCACACATTTAGCAACAGTTGAATAACAAAAGAAGTGTAAAGGGAGCGGGAGAAGCTGGAATGAGGCTAAGGCAATGGCAGACAAATCTAATGAGACTGTGTAGAAGCTAATTTGACATTTTCAGCTGATCTAAGGCTGAACTCACTTTATTCTGAAAGTCAGATCTAATCATATCATGCACATGCCAAGAATAGTTTAACCTTTGAGAATGAAATGTTTTATCCACAGGGCTGAAGGTTGAGCATGAAAATAATTCTGTGGACTTAGATTAACCTGGATTAAACAAAATCATTTAACGGTCCCATGACATGCTGTGTTTGCATGTTTTTATATAGGTCTTAGTGGTTCAGATACAATACTGTATTTGAAGTGTCTATCCAAAACTTTGAGCCAGTCCCACAATTTCCCTAGGACGTGGCATTTCTGTGTCTGTGAGCTTTAAATGATAATGAGGAGGAGAGAGGCGGGGCAAAGTGGTGGGCGGGGGAGGGGCAGCTTGCAGCCATGGTAGGCCTTCCGTCGCATGAAGGAACTAAAAAAATACATTTGTACCCATTTGTACATCTAATCACTGAGCAACTGCCATGCTTCACTTGTTTGCAAACCATGATGTCACTGTTCCATGATGCATTGACAGTTGGTGGAGCTAATTTTTTAGGGGTGGGGGGAATTCCAGAAATTCCAGTTTGGGCCATCTGAGCTGTCGTTCTCTCAAGGCTGAGCAGGACCATAGGCAGGCTAGGGGAACTCGTATTAATGTTAAAAATCTCATAAAGTGAAATTTTCATGCCATGGGACCTTTAAAAATGAATCCATTAACTGTATTTGTATTCTGGTGCAACCGGGGAAGCCGGTATTGAAGTGGTTAGAGAGTTGATCAGAAGGGTGTGGGTTTGTCACCCAGGACTGCTAGTGACACCCCTGAGGTACCGTCCCCACATACTGCTCCCTGGGCACTGTGTTACTGGCTGCCCGCTGCTTCACTTGGTGAACGGATTAAATTCAGAGAAGAATGTTGTGCTGTTCACACTGTGTGCTGTGGTGTGTTCACATATGACAGGTGATCACTTTACTTTATATTACTTGACCTCTGCTCTGATTCACTGCCCTGTATTTAGTTTAATTCAAAATGCAGTGCAAGGTGAACCATTCCTGATGACTGACTGTAACTACAGATTAGCCCCACCCTTTGGCAGCCTTGCTTTCATACATGGAGCTCAAAGATTATGGAGTGAACAGCGGGTTTTGAGACTTTATGTTATTACCACTAAACCTAAATCTTTTGTGTTTTGGTAAACTTAATAAACGTTAAACATGAAATATTAAACTCATTCAAGACAGTGTGCATCATGTACAAATAAACAGCACATGCAAATGTCACTAATCACAAAGAACACTTTCTCCATTTCCCAATGATCTTCCATTTCTTTTTTTTAAACTGAGCTGACTGTTGTAATAAACATAAATTATTTTTATTGGGTTAAAATCTTAAGATGTTACCCAGCAGTGCTGAACCCGTTATTGTTGAAGTGCTGAACAGTTGCCATGAGAACAGCCTTGCTTTCCTGTCCATCAGCACCTCCACCTGTCCTCTCTGCTCGCAACCTATCTATTCAAAGTGCTCTTAGTCTCAGTGCTCCAGTTTAATCTCCATTTCTCAGCTTGATTTTAAACTCTTTTCTCACCTGCCATTCCACGGCAGTCCTTTAAAGTCAATCAAAAGCTCACCAGGAGCATGAATAAGTCAATCAACATGATAAAGAGAGCAACCAAAGCACATGTGAATACTGTATTCATCATTAAACAATAGGACTGTGTTATAGCACAATGTCAATGTTCAAGGAACAACATGTGTCTCCATTTTTCTTATATCATTCAAACACATTGTGAACAGATCAATAGAAATTCCTACATTTATTGGCCATTTTATCAGGAACACCAAAAATACAGGTGCAGGTTAGTTAAACATGCATAGTGCATCTTTCTTTCGTGCATCATTCTGGGTACCATTGTTCCATGGCCTAGTTCTGATGATCATGTTCCCACTGAAAGTGCTTTTAGCAATGGACAAGCGTCAGCATGGGCAATCTGACCAGCTTGTGGCCACACAGCCCTTTGTCAGTATGCATTGTATATTTTGACACCTTTCTGTCATAGCCAGCATTAATTACCTGCTACAGCAACCAGATAGGCTAGCCTTCACTCACTGCATCAAAGAGGCACTTACATTTACCAGAAATATCAAGGTATCAGCCTTTGTTTTGTTTTGTTTAATTGTCATGTTGACTGTTAATGTTACAGAGAACTTTAATACAAGTTGCTAAATGTTGGATGCCTGTGTTCCTCCGCTGCATGTGTGATGATGTCATCAAACAATTAGCCGACTCGACTCTGACTTTGCTGACCAACTAGCCGACTTAAAAAAATTGTTAATGCCCTAATATATATATATCACACTCTGAATGTGAAACTTTACAGTTACATAGGGCTCGATGAGACCTTTCCAAAGTCCCCTCATTTTCCATAATAGAAAGGAACAGGTGTGTTTCCTTCCATTGGTAAAAAATGGCACCCAAATGTACATTGTTTGTACTTTGAGGAACAAAAATGCACACATTACGTACAGTGTAGTTTTCATAAGTACTAGATTTTGCAAGAGAGAAGACATAGTTTTTTCTGTTTAAACAACATTTTCTTATTTTGTCCTGAGACTGGGTGCTATCCCACTCACCATCACTCTGTCTGATGTCACAATGAAGCTCTAGCCCCTCCTGCTCCTGCTGATCAGATTAGATTTAGTTTTCTAGTGCAGCGGTCCCCAACCTTTATTTCGTGACGGACCGGTTTAATATCAGAAACTATTTTCACGGCCTTTGAGGAGTGGCAGACAAATATAAATATACGTATTTATACAAATAAATGATACGCATGAAAATGGGGATATTTTAAAAATATAATAATAGGGTATCTTTAAAATATAATAATAAACGTAAATCAAATGTGTACTCGCAGCTTTATTAACAGCATTTTCATAACAACGAGCCGACAACATAACATGGGTAACATCCACAGTTTTTTTTTCTGTGCAGGCCGTGGACCGGTACCACATGACCCACGGTCCAGTACCGGTCCGTGGCCCAGGGGTTGGGGACCACTGCTCTAGTGGTTATAGAGTCTTCATCAGTGGCATAACTGGACCCCCCCCCCCGATCGAAAGCAGTTTACTCATACTCAACAGCACTTTCAGGTGAGCTGAGCTGCTGAGGAACACTGCATGACTGAACTTCACAGTAAGCTTCATACCAATGTTGAGCGTTAAGTGCAAAACTAGAACCAGCTTTTATAATCCACTACACAGTATATAAAAGTGATGCACTGGATTTGGGTTAATGTGTCTATAATTTCTGTTAAAATGTATTGAATGATTTGTTTTACTGACGTGGAATCTTTTGAATTTTAAGTTTAATTATATCACATTCAGTTTCACTTTGAGCGTTAGAACTAATGTATATAAGGTTTACATAACGTGTCCACTTTGCTGCAAATTTCTCACCTGTGTCTCTAATAAAGGGTTATCATATCTTGTCTTGTCTTATCTTGTTTTATCTTATGTTTTTCTTGTCTTGTCTTGTCTTGTCTTATCTTAACTTGTCTTAACTTGTCTTTATCTCATCTTCTCTCATCAGTGTTCCATCTACATGGACAACCTGGCTGCTGCACATGTACTATCTGTTATGTGTGGTGGGTCTGTGCGGCTCTCTACGCTGCGCTCGAGGCGCCTTGTGCAACACATGCTTAGCTTCGTGCTCCCCTTTTCCGCCATCTGCGTCCTGTACGGCCTCATGCTCCACAGTAAAGGGTGGGTGAACAGTTCACAGCAAGAAAAAGAACAATGAAACTACACTCAAAAAATTATTCTTGCCCTCCTTTGAAACAGAGATAACCAGATATGACTGATGTCCATATGACGAAAAATGTGTCTTGCAATAGTATTCATTAAAGTGAAGGGATGCTTATTGTACATAGATCTGTAAATGGACGGCCAAAATTAAACAAGAACATTCACATGTGCATTATAAAGGATACATTGCATTTTTTGTGAACGATCCATGTGCTTGGTATAGGGAGCATTATCGTGGATTTGTGCTTTCTTTATCACCCACTGGAGAGGTTGCCCTGATTGAGCTCAGGGACCCTTATCCCCTTGTAGAATATATGGTTGGAGGTTTGCGCATGGTAATATTGAAAAGATTCATCATTGTAAAAGGTAAGTGTAAAGCAAATAATCAGGTTTTACAAAATGTTATTTGCATCTCCAGTATAACCATAATATATTCATCTTGTCTTTTTTGGTCTCTTCTCTAGATTAAGTGTTCTGCAATGGCACATTCAGCTGTTATTTGGTAATGAGTCAGATTCAAGAAAACTGCAGCTGCATTCTGGAATTCCAGGGACAGTTGAGGAGTTGCATTCAATGAATGAGAACTTTCGACTGCAGTACATGGATGCTGACTTTAACGAGATCATGAATCTAACTTCAGTTTCGGAAATTCAAAATAAAAGCACACTGATAGTAATATACTTGATTTAATGTCTGAATTTCAGGGGATGAATGTGGGGTGGACATGTACAGTGTGTCATTGCTGCAGGATGAGGCTAAAGATGAAGCAGGCTCTGAGCAACTGTAAGCTGGGTCATCACATGAGTCTACTGGGTACAAAGTAGAACATTAGAACATAGAACACTAGCCTGCTGAACCAGAAGAGAACACTGGATGGAGACAACTCGGCTTCAGATGGAGGTAGAGGAGGTTGTCCAAGAGTGCAGGAATGTTGAGGAGAAAGCCAAAAAAACATCACTGATGCTGCCATGATGGCAGAAGAGCTGAAGAAGGAGCAGGACATTAGTGCTCACTTGGAACGCATGAAGAAGAACATGGAGCAGACCATCAAAGACCTGCAGCACCGTCTGGATGAAGCTGAGCAAATCGCCATGAAGGGTGGCAAGAAGCAAGTCCAGAAGCTGGAGTCCAGGGTGGGTAACAGAGAAACTTAATATACCATTAACATTCATATTTTACATTCATATTAGAGACTGAAGATTGGTATTTCTCTTTTCATAGGTACGAGAGTTGGAGAATGGGCTGGAGATGGAACAGAAGAGCACTGAATCTGTTAAGGGTCTGGAAGAACAATATTTTTCTGCTTTCTAAAAAATCCAAATGCCAGAAATAGCTTTATATTTAAGAAATACCTTTAACAATTTCCATAAATGCAAATTATGTAGAGATTTAATTTGTAATATTGCAGAATGCACATTGTGTAGATCTGCTGTTTTTTTTATTTTTATCTATCCTTAATATTTCCGTTATCCTTAGATTTTTACAGGAACATGCACTGGCCTATTAATATTTGGAACCACTGAACATTGTTTATACTGGGGCAAATGCAAGGCAAAAGTCAGCATCTCTAATTTTGTAGTTCATTGCAGTCTTTTCAGACTGAGGAAGATCGCAAGAATCTAGCTCGCCTGCCGGACAAACTGCAGCTAAAGGTCAAATCCTACAAGAGATCTGCTGAGGAGGCTGTAAGTGAACATAAGTACACAATCACATTCACAATTATGTTACGCCTATGCTGAAAACAGAACCTTCTTATTCATATAACCAGTTTTGAGGGGAGGGTGTGATAGTGTATGAGTTAGTCTTTTTTAATGCCGTTTCAGTACTGTGGTGAGCTGGCGGGTAGGACTGAGCCCTAGGGGTTAATTTGGGGTTCATATGGGGTTTATTGTGTGTGGCGTGATCTGTGTGCACCTGCAGCTCATCACCAGTTCTGGCAGGAAAAGGCTGTGTGAGGGAGGAGCTAAGAGGGTGGGCTCCTCAGTTGAGGCAGAAACAGAGTAGAGAGAGGTTGCGTGTGTGTAAGCTGTGTGCTTTTGTGAGGAATAAAGAGAAAGCAAAACCAGTTCCCAGCATGTCGATTCACATGGCTCATTACAGTACATTTTTGGTTATTTTATACTGACCTCTTTCATTTGGTCATTAAAGTGTAGTAAGTTTAGTAAGAACTTAACTGTAAATACTTCTTTGTGTTCAAATCTATGGCATCTGTCTGATGTCAGTATGTATCTGAGCTAAGACATGGGTTTTCCAGAATAATGTATTTTAATGTTTTTCAGGAATAGCAAGCCTACAGCAACCTTGGAAACGTCCACAAGTTGCAGCATAAGCTGGAAGAGGCAGAGGAAAGGGATGATATTGCGGAGTCTCAGGTCAACAAGCTGAGAGCCAAAAGCTGTGATCAAGGTCAATGTAAGCAAATAACCCTTAATCCTGGTTTGCAATAAACATAATGACTAGCCTAGCTTTTTTGCAAACATAAGTAAACAGGGGTGCTGTGGGTGCTGCAGAACTGTTGTGGCCATGTATGCAAAATGCACAAATACATGTAATGCTTAGTATACACGTGACCTCTCTTTTTGTCATTTTATTTAAATTTAATTTTTTTATGTTTAATTTTATTTATTAATTGTTTGGATGACTGGAGTTAGAACTATATCGGAGTCCAATTTTTGCATTTCATGCTGCAGTCTTTTGTGTTGTGTTTACAGTATGGTTTGCAATCTGTGTATTTGATTTTTAAAGTGAAAGACATACAGGTGTCTTTGGATGCAAGATTTAAACCTGTAAGTTGAACCAACTTAAAATTTTAAGGCAACCAGCTGCAAAGCTTTTTTTGAGTTTACTGAACTTCAGGTCTATAGTTGTTCCAATTTGTTTGCTAAAGTTCACTTAACCCCCTTTAACTTTTTAACCCCAAACTCATGATGACTAGTTGTACTTACGGAGGAAGGTTAGATGCACTTACTGAGGGAGGTATGCCTAACCAGCAGTTTCAATCAACTTTCTACAATGATTTGGTCTGACTTTAACTAATGGAAGTTGAGTAAACTCAAAACTGCTTTGCAGCAGATTAGCTCAATTTTTAAGTTAACTCAACTTTTTATTTTTTTACCATGTGAGCTTCCCAGAGAATCTCAAGTACACCTTTGAGTTCTGTCAGTAGATCATAATGAATCTTTATGGACTCAAGCTGAATGTTGTCACGACAAGAGGGGTTAAGCCCCTGTCGTGATTTACCTCGGGGCACGGACGAGACTGGAGAACAAGGATCCATGCTGAGTTTTTAGAAAGCAAACAAAACAGAAAAACAAACCTGGTTCAGTGGCCGCTACATGAACGTGAGAAACGAGATACAGCATACAAACTAGGGAAGAGAGGCGTTGGACTCACCAGGGGGTGATATATAAACAGAACTTAAATACTACCAGTCATTAAGGCCCTAAACACAAACAGATGAAAACTCAACTCATGTGACACTAAACACAAAACAGATGAAACCAAGACACGTGACAAACGAACTAAACAGAACAGGATATCAAAATAAAAGACCCAAAATCCCATAACCAAAACAGAACACAAATTGTGACCCCTAACGGTCACTGGCCGAGCCGTGACAAATGTGAAGATACAGCAGCTGAAAATAAAATTATTAGCATAAGAGGCGGACACGATGCATGCAGTTTATTGTTCATACATTGAAGTGCAAATAGTTTCCAAAAAAGTTCAGTGAACTGCACAGATGAAGGGTGTTTACATCTCTTGTCATTTATCTAATCTGCATATTTTGATCATTTTAACTTCTTGCACATCAGTACTGAGTTCTCTGAGATTTTTTTGTTGTTTTTTTGCATATATTGTTAAGAGGTGAAACTGTGCCTGGTAATTGTTTACAGGTTTTATGTAAAGAACTGTGTGAAGATTCGGATGCTGGTATGTTGTAAGACAGAATTATGTTTTGCATTATTAATAAACAACACATCTAAACCAGATTTAATTTCACATGTTTAAAATGGGGAAAAATATCCCAAAAAATCTAAATAGCTTAACTGAACATGAATTATTCATATTTACATAAATAATTTACAAAAATGAATTTGCAGAAACACAATATAATTTAACTTGCAAATCAGCCAGTTCAATTGTATCTGATAAAATTTGGTTGGCAGTTGGTCTAATTAAATAATTTTGTATTCTATGAATAAACATTATTTGGTTCACATTAACAACAATAAATTGTGTTATACCAATGTGCTTGAGTTTAACTGGGAGAACATGTATATACTGGATGGAAAACCTGCCCAAAATTTTCATCCAATGAGGCATTTTTTTTAGTGTAACACTCCACTCATTCTCTATCTCCATCTCTTTCTGCTGTGTCTTTTTTAACTTAATACCAGACGTTTTAGACATGGCCCCCTATAACAGGTGACCTAGTGGTACCGTCCACACACACTGCTCCCCGGGCGCCGTGTTCCTGGGGGCCCACTGCTTCACTTGGTGAATGGGTTAAATTCAGAGAAAGAATTCTGTGTTGTTCATGTATGACAAATGAACACCTTACCCTTAACACACTTAACTGAAAAAACAGAATGTCTGTTGAATGAAACTGTGCTAAAACAGCTGCCAATGTCTTCTATTGTAAGTGTTTAACAGTGAATAAAAGAAAACGGTTGTTTTTCTTTTATCATAGTTGTCTAATCCGCTGCATAGTACACATACAGCAGTCAGATATTAGGTTGAAAAATGCTGACGTATCCTTAAAAAGACTCATCCATTCATAAGGGAAGCAGTTCTGAAACATTTTAGATTAAGGCTCCTTTTATGAATTTATTATGAATTCATAACTTTGTCAATTTTGTTTGCTTTGTAGGCAGCTATCACAGCCCTTTGAACATGACATAATTTGAACATAAAATGAGGACATGGTGCTGTGAAAGTGTGCACTGGATGGCTGTGAATTGTAAAAGACACATTAAATTTCAATCTTGTTCTCCGCCGGTTTAGGAAACAAGTGCTTCTACGATGGCATTGCGCCAAACAGCTTTGTGCTCCCTGTATCCCCCACATGTGTCCCGTACATTTTGCTCTACAAGCTGAGGTGTTCAAGTAGCAGAGCACTGGACAAGGAAACAAGGATGGTGACCGTGATGGAGCCCCTGGTGTTGTGTCTGTTCTCCTGGACCACCTGAGCATAGTGTATGAAAAGTAAAACATTTGCTGCAGTTTTAGCCATGTTCCTGGTACATGAATCACACGTGGTGTCAATGTGATGGACCGTTAGTAAGAACAGTGAGTACATTTAATCAGAAACGCATCTCTAAGTCATTACCTTTTATAACAAGTAATTGTAACAGCAGAGGTTGAGAGAGTGTTTGTGAGATCTTGATTGTTGATCTGAACTGTTGGTTTACATAATTTTAATCTGATTATTTATTTAATGTGAATACAAATATTTAAACTGTTCATCATCACAGTATGTATTGTTTCAGTTTGAGCTGTGTGTATTGTTAATACTAACATAACGCAAATATTAATGATATTTGAGTTTCATTACAAATGCTGTACATCCAGCCATAAGAACGTTGGCTATAATGAGTTTGCAATGGAATTATATTCTCAGTTGAAATAATAGTCAATTAAAATAGTGGGTTCAAATCACTTTTCAAAAAGATTGAATGTAAAATGCTAATGTAGTGTGGAATGAGTGTCACATATAGATATTTTTACTGAGTAGCCTGTCAGTCACATGGAAATTAGTCTACAGGTTTGTTTGAAAAAGTGCTTTTGAGCACATTCTTGACATGTGGCTGAAATAGTGATTGTGTACCCACGATTTCAAACTGTAGCTTGCAGAGGTGTTTAGTTAGTCTGTTGTTATATTTCACACACTGGTCCTTGCTCTTGAACTCTGAATAATTTCCTTGAATAAAATTGTCCCATTGATTCGAAGCAAGTGATTCAAACCCTTGAACAAAAACAAACAAAATAATGACCAACAAAATGCACACAAAAGGTTAGCATGAGTAATGGAACAGCGTACAATGCATATAAAACAGCATAGCCAACAGTAGTTACGGCAGCTCCATATATTCTTGAAACCCTTAGTCCTGGATTTGGTGCCCTGAAACAGCCCTTTAGAAGAACTCTAGAGATATTTGCTGCTAATTATGTGAAGCAGAAAGGAGCCAGGAACACAGTGCCCGGGGAGCAGTGTATGGGGATGGTACCTTGCTCAGGCCAAACCAGAGATGCTTAGCAGTCTTGGGAACCAGCTACTTCCTAAACATGGGGTGAATGCCCTACCCACTAGCCTACCAGCTGCCCCTTATTGTACAACTTATTGTTAGCAGAAACAGCAGATCTTTTCCACCTTTTCCACCCTGCTGTACCTATAGAGACTCACACACATATATAGGTTCTTACAAATGTAACTTAAGGAAGGATGGTGCTATTGGTGTTATTATACTACAGCATATCTTAGGTTTCTAGCGGTGACAAGAAGAATGTTTTTTTTAAACAGATGATAGCTGTGGGTTACTGAAATATACACTACTTTTGGCTTTCGGCTTTCGGGTGAAATGTCTGGATGAACCTATATATAGAAATGCACTAAAACCTTTACAGGTGAACTAAATGTGACCTTCCCTAAACGTTTGAATGCAATGTCCAACTGTTCAGCATTTCAGTACTTTTTACACTTTTACACGGGTTGCAACAGAGATACAGAGAGACTGGGAGAGTCATAGAAAGGCATAGAAGTAGACATCCTTATGCCACATCCGATACTGATGACCACTTCATGGTGAACACGTCAGGCCATTCGAAACCGTTTACCTCAGCATGGTCTGCGTGTTAGACGACCTGCAAGGGTACCTGACCACACCACCAGGCACAGGCGTCATCAAGGGAGCATTTATGCTGGATGAGGGACCAGTGCCTGAATAACATCATTAATCCAGTCATTGTGCCCCTGCATGAACAACACAGGCCTAATTTCATCGTCATGGATGACAATGCTACAGCTCATCAAGGTCGCATCATTAGGGAATGGCTGCTGGACACTGGGGTACCTCTAACGGAGAGGCCTGCACTCTCTCCAGACCTGAAAACCATTAGATCAGCTGACTCACCGTGTAGAGGCTTGTAACTCATGATGACATAATGGCCGCCCTTCAAGAAGAGTGGGATGCCATGCCCCAGCAGCCTCTAGGAAATCACCAGGGCATGCTTCTACTTAAAAGCCCTACTTTCATGATATAATATCACTGTAGTGTGAACTTTTTTCAATAAATTTCACTCGAAATATTCCTAACTTTTTGTGAGTAGTGTATAGAGCCATGAATGTCCTCATACTTTTGGCCATGTAATGTAACAATGTATGGAGCATTTTAGGTCCTCAAGATGACTGTTTATTCAATTATACCTTAGAATACAGTGAGCCGAGTCTGTAACTACAGTAACGCACTTCCTAATATTGTAACAATTCATCATAAGGAGACCCCAATGCTGAAAAGGCTAAAAAGGGTTGTCCAGCTGTTGTGATAGTTCTACGGCTGTTCTCAGATGTTATAGCAGATTGTGTTTAACCTGACATAGAAGACTATACTGTAATGTGATCAGGATTGCTTGTAATCAAGCTAGCCCTTGAAAATGGTACATGATTAAAACGGTACTCTCTGCTGATGAAGCCTCACTTCTTCTAACATCCAGCAGACCTACCACGTGTCTGCTCGACCCTCTCCCATCAAGCACTCTTCAGATGATATCATCAGACCTCATCCCTCAAATCGCTCACATAATCAATGGTTCCTTGACGACTGGGCATGTTCCATCCGCGTTCAAGTCTGCTGTGGTCACTCCGATTCTGAAGAAACCATCACTGGATCCTTCAGATGTCAACAGCTACAGACCGGTATCCCTCCTCTCCTTCCTTTCTAA
>JBBPCW010055938.1:0-18714 GCA_037974425.1 Phenacogrammus interruptus
CTACTCATACTGATTTTAATCCTAAGATGATGAATGAAACATCTGCAAAGGTGTTTCCTCTATGGGCACCAGAAAAGGTCCCCATGGGAGGAGGTGCAGATCTGTGTTAAGTTAGAGGAACGGGCCAAGAAAAGATTATGCAAACTATGCAAAAATGATTCACTTAATGAATATGTATGAGCTGAGCAGCAACAACACAAAACATTTACCTGGAAGCAAATCTGGATGCCTCTCTTTCTTGACTGGTTCCTTCTCTGATTTTATTTCCTGTACAAAAATAAATGAATCAAAGGCTAAGGGCATCTTTCTGGGATAGGTGCAGGACACATTTTATGTTTACAGTCAAGTCACCCCTGCATACTTTCTGTGTTTTACGTGAGGCTGACTCAGAAAGGCTGCTCAGTCAGTAGTGAACAATAAACAACAGCCACCACCTCAGTAATTACAGCACTGGACAGCATAGGACGTCTCTCTTAGAAAAGAGCTGAGTCAGGGACATGTGACACAGTGGGGTTAGCAGCTACATATAGTCACCCAGGCCTTTTAATAGGTTACAGTCTTCTCACCTTTATTGTGATATGTTTAATTCTGTTACATCCTCTTAAGCAACTAGATTCCTTTCACATTCAAGTGTTTTACCTCATAAGTCCTAAAAGAGAGAGGAATAGTTCATTTAAAATCCTCTGTTTCAATGATAAACAGCTTCGGGCCAACAGCAGTTCTCCTCATAACTTGGTTTAACATTTTTACTGCTGTTTTACTTCGACTTGGACATTTTTAAAATAAAATCCTTGTTTTAAAGATGAGGATGAGTGTGACAGCTGAATAACTTCAGCACCCTTCACTTCTGGTTGTATTACACTACCCCCTCGCCAATGTGCTCCTGGATGCCCACAGCTGGACTTTGTGAATGGATCGATTGTAGAGAAAATTCCATTCTTCAGATCACTTTCCACCTCTAACTCCTCAGAAAACATGTATATTCAGAGGTCAGCAAATAGGTTCACAAATAAATGTTCACATTTGTGGTGAAAATCAGTAAGTTTCTCTACAGTTTGACAACATTACACGTGGAAACACAGTCAGTGGTTTTGTTGGCATTTTTGTGACTGAATTGTGCCTTTAAGGAGTGGCATCTACTTTCAGAAGTGTTACATTGTGGCCAAGACCATGGTTTCTACACAGAATTTAGGAAATCGTGCAGGAAGAGAGGAAAATCGACCGGACTATGTGTTTACGCAGAGCTGACCAGAGGGCAGCGGGTAGGACAATAGATTCCTGTCCAGGGATCAGATTTTTTCCTCCTGCACTGAACTGTTCTGAAGGAAAAGTGCTTTAGACAATAGAAAAACACAAAACCAGAAACAAAACACAAACCCCCAGGACGCCCAGATTCTGAATGCATGTCAACATGAAACCCCAGAGCAGCAACACTGGTGAGCGTCTCTGTTTCTGTGTTTCTGAGTGGATTTTCTGAAGTGTGTGCTAAACGGTCTGATACAGATGAAGAAGCAGAAAGCCGAAAAGTCGGTAGCATTCAGCACAGCTTATTCAAACCGTAAGTTTTGCAAAAGCCCAAAACTTCGGAAGCGTAAAAAACATCCCGTGACTTTAGACTGTTCCTTTTTGTGGACAGATTAGAACATAAACGGCGCCGATAAAAACAAAACACGACTTTCATGTTCATCCAGACTTGAGACCTAGTCTAAACAGGGTCAGAGAATCGGACCCGGGAGACAGGCCCTCTCCTCTCCGGGGTCCGGTTCTCCGAATCTGTTCAGGACTGTATACTGACCCTTCCGCTGTCACTCACCTCGGGTGTAACGTAGGACACGAACGAAGGTTTGTTGGACTTGGCTCCTCCGCTTCCCAAACTCAACATTTCGTCGAGAAATAGTCCAGAACCCTGTCCGCCAGACGGGCAGGCGAGAGGCCGGGAAAGCTCGCAGAACCGCTTCCCTCCGCTCGGGGAAAATTTCCGCGGTCGCAGATTAACCTGCTCGACATTAAACCGCACCCGTCCAACATCACTAGCTCCTCCCACTCAATTGTTTGCGGCCCTCTTATTGGCTCTGCCGGCTGTCAGTCACCCCCTTACACACGGCTTACTTCCTTAGTGGACAGTGGAGAATGCGCGCTGACCACTCAAACTGCACCCTTTCACTAGGAATTTCTGTTTTTAATTAGTTACATCAACAAATTGTGAATAGTCATTGTGAGTAAATCAAAATAAAAAAAAAAAACACACTGAGCTGATGGCACCACTGAAGTACCCTTGAGCAAGGTACCGTCCCCACTGTGTTCCTGGCTGCTCGTTGTTCCACTTGGATGAATGGGCGAAATGCATGGAAAGAATGTCATACTCCACACTGGGTGCTGTGGTGTGTTCACGTATAACAAATGGACACTGGAAGGGACCCATTCAATTCCATCTTTCTCCAAACTAGCCAAACTCTAAAGCAATAATCACAACACAAGTGTGTGCAATGCATTTACTCAGGGGATTCCTTAATAGGGATACAATAGGGTAGCTTTCCACTTCTGAACAGTCACTTCCTGTCCATCACCAGCCTAAGCAGACCGGATGGTCCCTCCACACATCCTTCCTCTCCTTATACATGCTGAGTTTGTTACACTGAACAAAAACAAGGAGGGTGAGGATGTTTGCCAAACACCAACATTAATCAGTTGTAGCCTTGATAGACTGTACACAAATACACTTACATCAAGTCAAAACCCGAAGAAAAAAAAAAAAACGAGACTGATTCTGTAAAGGTCTTTATTATGTCTATTGTTATGCAGTAGTACCGTAACAGCGAATGACTGGCAACTGAAAGGATAGATCTACATCTGCAATTACAACACTGACATAACACTTTAACCCCCATGTGTTTTTCTCTTCGATAGATTCTTAATAAACTAGAAAACTGTTAAGCCAGGGAAAAGGGGCAAGCAGTTGCTCATCTATAAACGGCTGAAACAAAAAACTATAAAACAATAACAGAACTTGAACACTGCCATGCTTTCATAAAATTGTACAGACTTTTTTTTTTTGAAGATCTATTGCAAGATATATGGTCATATATTAGAGATCACACATAGCCCACACATAGCTACATATGATCATATATGCTTATATATACAGATACATTTAGGGATTACAACACTATAAAACACGAAGCTTAGGCAAGACTTGGGTCAACATCTACGAGCTTGCTGGAATTAAGCAGCTCCTTCGTGGTGCACTATTTCCTTTGCAAAGCAGAAGCAATACGAAGTATCACTGTCTAAGTCTTATGCAAATGCTGTGGTCTTCATCACAATGCTTTGCCGAATTCAGTCGGTTTGGTTTGAAATGTGTTAAAACAATGGGCTGTTAAGAAGGAGTAGCTCAGTGTTATGTGACCCAAGTCTGCTCTCAGGGATCAGTGTCTTTAGAAAATGCAACACAGCTATGCAAACGAAAGCCTGTGGAAAGTCAGAAACACACTTGCAGTCTATCCTTTAAATAAGCTCAGCTTCTCATCGCTTCGCATCAACACAAATTAGAGGTGGTTCAGGATATTTCTGTTTGCTGTATACCCAGGGATGTGCTTCGCCAACAACTAAAGGCTAACAGTCAACCCCCAGGATGTATTAGCACTAAGGAACACATGCTTGTAGGCTTCAAATGTTGAGTCAGTGTTGTCACATTCATCACAACACAACAAATCTACAACTGGGTCACACTTTAGCTTAGGTTTTGCGGTTATGAGGAATGTGTCATTCCAAAACAATAACAAAAAGTAAAGAAAAGAAAAAACTCAACATAAAAACAAAAGCATTACACAAAGTTTACTCTTCGCAAGTCTGTTATCGTCATTTAAAAATAACCAAAATTGAATCTGCTTCCAACCGCTTCTCAGTTAGCTCAATCCACTGCCTCTTTAAAAAAAAAATGCTCCATTACTCTAGCAGATTATGAAAAGATGGACAAAACCCAAATGAGATTTAACGGGAACGCTTACACGGTTTCATTCTTTTTCTGAAACGGTTAGTGTACGTTGCCATAAATGCAGCTTGGACCGTCATTATTTTCTTTCAATTTTACATGTGCGCTTTTTAGGCCCAATTCTTTGTATGGAAAAAAAAGGAAGCAGCCACAAGACTAGCAGGCTAGTGTTTCCAGAGGGTACAAACATCAAGATTTACACTTACGTTTAGCACAAGCAAAATAAGCATATACCAGCTGAGAATCCTGAATGACTGGAGCACATTTAACCAGTGACTCCTTTATTCTGCTTCAGCAAAACGTTGCATGTACTAAATGCTTTAGTAAATCATAGCACGTCACGAAAATGCAGCTAAGCATTTCCCCCAGCTGCCACTGTAGGTCTTTGAAGGGCACCAATATCAAAGCCAAGCGGCAAACGCTCAGCAAATGGCTTTTTCTTTTTTTTTTACAAGCCACCAAATCATTTCTGGAGCAGTTGCTGGCATGCAAAGACCTACAGGAATCAATTTTTCCACCACTGGCATACACAGAATTTTGAATGGCTAAGGGCAAGTCTGTGGAGCTTGTAGAGGTTTAGAAGCCTTCGTAATCCTTCTTGTCCTTCTTGCCCTCACCCTCGAAGCCATCAGTGCCATCACTGTTGTCACGCCGCCTCTTGCGGTTGTTCCGCATGCTAAAGCGCGGGTTCAGCTGAGGCAAGGGGTCCATGCCTAGAACCTTGTGGATCTGACGGAATGCCAGCAGCCTCAAAGCAAACTGTGGAAACGAAGACCAGCATGTCAATAGTAGTTTTACACATAAAATAACCTGATTCTATCTCTGCTGTGCAAAGAGAGCTGCTTTATAACTATGCAGTCACACGGGTCTTTGGATTGGATAAATATATACAAAAAAAATTCCTGAATATATTTTATAATATAAATACATGGTCAGTTTAACTACGTGTTGATATCTAACTGAATCTGAAATATTTTAAAACCATTTAAAAATAAAAGTATGACAGTTTAATGTACGAAAACCCCTCAGTTTATGGTCCAACACTTTGCTTAGTTTATTACTGACAGTTAATTCTGATTAATTAAATTTGAGCAGGTGGGGGGGGGCATTTCTTAAAACGAATACAATTACATTAACATTTACAGCATTTATCAGACGCTTTTATCCAAAGTGACTTCCATTCCCTACCTACAGGGGGCAGTCTCCCTGGAGTAACTTAGGGTTAAGGGTCTTGCTCAGGGACCCAGTTGTGGTGTGCTGAAGGTAGGATTCGAACCTATGACCTCTTGGTCTATCTTACCCACTACGCCACCACCACCCCGAATACACCATTGTATTTTATCAGTTACGAAAAGCTCCAGCTCGGTTATTCCTCATCCTCAATTCATACCAGCTCCAGCAAACTAAGATCACTATAAAGGAGACGGGAGTATATAACTGTTGTACGTTTACCTGAGCGCTTGATGTTATATCTTCTCTCTGCTGTTCCTCCATGGCAGCCAGTGTGTCTGTGGGATTTTTCTCACATGGGTCTATCAACCCTGGACCACCTGCAAAAAAAAGTAGTCTTTCATTTACAGGACAATCTTCTGTAGCACCTCAGAGGATGCCACACTTTCTGATCATTATACTGTGAATGAAGTTCATCCATTAATATACACACAGCACCCCATATTGACAAACTCAGAACTGACATTTTTCTTAAAAAAGAAAAACTGAAATATCACATGGTCCTAAGTATTCAGACCCTTTGCTGTGACAATATTTAACTCGGGTGCTGTCCATTTCTTCTGATCATCCTTGAGAGTCATACACCTTCATTTGAGTACAGTTGTGTTTAATTATACTGATTGGACTTGATTAGGAAAGCCACACACCTGTCTATAAAAGACCTTACAGCTCACAATGCATGTCGGAGCAAATGAGAATCATGAGGTCAAAGGAACTGCCTGAAGAACTCAGAGACAGAATTGTGGCAAGGCACAGAAAAAAAAAAAATCTGCTGTACTTAAGGTTCCTAAGAGCATATAATCCTTAATCCTTACATGGAAGACTAGGGACGACCAGAACCCTTCGTAGAGCTGACCGTCTGGCAAAACTGAGCTTTTGGGGGAGAAGAGTCTTAGTGAGAGAGTAAAGAATGACCCAAAGATCACTGTGGCTGAGCTCCAGAGATGCAGCCAGGAGACAGTTGTAGAAAGTCAACCATCACTGCAGCCCTCCATCAGTCAGGGCTTTATGGCAGAGTGGCCAGACGGAAGCCTCTCCTCAGTGCAAGACGCATGAAAGCCCGCATGGAGTTTGCTAAAAATCCACCTGAAGGACTCCAAGATGGTGAGAAATAAGATTCTCTGGTCTGATGAAACCAAGACAGAATGTTTTGGCCTTAATTCTAAGCGGTATGTGTGGAGAAAACCAGGTCCTGCTCATCACCTGTCCAATACAGTCCCAACAGTAAAGCATGGTGGTGGCAGCATCATGCTGTGGGGGTGTTTTGCAGCTGCAGGGACAGGACGACTGGTTGCAATCGAGGAAAAGATGAATGTGGCCAAGTACACGGATATCCTGGACCAAAACCAGAGTGCTCAGGACCTCAGACTGGGCCGAAGGTTTACCTTCCAACAAGACAGTGGCCCTTAAAATAACTTCACAACAACTCCATGACTGTTCTTGAATGCACAGCCAGAGCCCTGACTTAAACCCAATTGAGCATCTCTGGAGAGACCTAAAAATGGCTGTCCACCAACGTTTACCATCCAACCTGACAGAACTGGAGAAGATCTGCAAGGAGGAACGGCAGAGGATCCTCAAACTTCAAAGCCTCATGGCTGTATTCGATCAAAAAGGTGCTTCTATTAAATACTGAGCAAAGGATCTGAATGTTTAGGACCATGTGATACTTCAGATATTTTTAATAAATATGTAGAAATGTCAACAATTCTGGGGGTTTTCTGTCAATATGGGCTGCTGTGTGTACTTTACAAATGAACTTTAGCAAATGGCTGCAATATAGCAGTGAAAATTAAGGGGTTCTGAATACTTTCCATACCCACTGTATATGTATATACACACACAAAAATGACATACAGGTGGGGGGGTGGGGGGTAAGGCCACTTTTCGCGCTCTCTCTTTTTTTTAATGTTTATGATATGCGATAATGTTGAGTGTTGCGATGGTGAGATCTAACACTAAAAGCTTTTATAGTGTTAAAGTTTTTCTGCTTTGATTTGCTGGTGATAGACTCCAGACTCTGACTAGTCTATGCAGAAAAAAATTGAAATGCAATATTTCCATTCCAACATGTTTTAAACAGAGCATTTTAATGCCTCCCATAAAACATTTCAAATCTGAAAATAAATGTAAACATAATTTATATTATAGTAAGTTCTTAGGCAGAAAAAAATGAGTGATTGAGTGATTTTTTTGCCCTCTTCTCTGTGGCACTGGGTGAAGTGTTTTGGAAAAACACCATTTATTGCAGTTCAGTCAATAAATGTAATATGTATATCTTTTCGTGATATGGATATTGCGCATGTTGACATCGCGATGACGGTAAATTTGCGATATATTGTGCAGCCCTAATCCAAAGGTTGCTATTCTTTAAACTTTTGCAGTGACGGCTGTATAAAAAACATAAGAACCTCCTCCATGTGTGCTGTAAGTGCTTTATGTGCTGTATTCCAGCAGCTTCACCCCTAACCTACTTGACTGATTCAATTTTCTGATGGGATGAAAGAGCTCACACATTACTACTTTAAATAATTGCACTTATAAAATAACGTATGTATAATAGCGTTGTGCACTTCTGAGGTATAATAAATTTCTGTATATATTTTTTTTATTTGAATCGAGTGTGGTCAATAGTGTATAAAACAATAGTGACATGCTCATTTTGTATAGACACACTCCCACAATTACAAAGGCAATAACTGGGGGGTGTCCTATTTCTTTCCATAGCTGTATGTAAAAAGAGAACATTTGATCTGTTTTGATCTTAATATGGCAGCTGTGTATTAGCATCATTATGAAACCAAGTACCCATGTCTGGCACAACAAACTCCACCAATTTCTCTCCAACTATAACAAATGTACCATTCTGTGGTTTGAGTTTGGCTTGTGGCTTCAGGGCCTAGGCATGTTGCTACTATATAGCAGAACCAACCATCAATTACACAATTCACCAGAGCAAAAGTTGTGCAGAACCCTACACACGACAGTTGGTCCACAGGCCCAATCTTACCATGAAGCAGGATGCCAGAGGAAATGCATTCAAATACTCGTCGCAAAGCATCACCAGGGCTCATTGGTCCAGAGGCACTGCTGATTGCCTTCTCTACAAGCAGCTCCATGGCCTTGGATAGAAAACACAAATCACTGTACAATGTCTACCTCCCACAAACTGCATGTCAGGGCATAGATATGATATGGTTTAAACTAAATAAAGCAGAAATAAAACTCAGAACTCGTATCCCTAGTAAAAATTATGAGGCTACTCAAAGTACCTTAAATGCCAAATGATATCAGGACTGACAGAAGACAAAAGCTCTCGAGATACTGCTACAGGCTCTTTAAATTAAGCCCTTTATAGCAAAGGAACATATTAGCTAATGTGGCCTGAATATTGAGCATTTCCATGTTCAAACACTGCTGTCCCCAAACTACAGCTATACCAAAACAGTGATCAAGGAAATAATTTCCCGTGTGGAAAATGTGCAAAGATGCAGAAATCTCTCTTGGATTTTCCAGCAAAGCCTAGATGTCTGTGACTCAGCTTGAGCTGCTTTTTAATGAAAAGACTTGATAAGTAGAGGTGGGCATAGATTAATTGTTTTAATGCCGTTTGTAATCTTGGCGTTAACGCCGTTAACCGAGCGAGATTCTCTCCTCCACACCCCCCACCCCCGTGACAGAGAGGTTTAAAACGTGCGTGAACCGGACAAGTTCCTGAAATATCAAGGTGAAATTCATAGGGATGCACCGATCGATTTTTGGCCTGATCGGTGATCGGCCGATCACTCCCACGTATTGCCGATTTCAAATCGATCTTGCGCATGCGCTTTACTTGCAGCACAGACGCGCGCATTCATGCTGCGTTCACGTGAACGTTCAACAAAGGCGTTTCTCCTTGAGTGCCCGCCATTCAAATCTGCTCAACAGCGATTGGTTGCCGCTGCTCTGCTCCCGGCGTGGAAGACACGCCTACTGCCAAGCATCAACAAGGCGCGTCTTGTAAATGCAGCCTCATGGGGCTTTCAGACTTTTTTGTGTCGATGTCGCAGCAGCTCTAATTTCCTGTTATCTTGGGGGAGGGATCAGTATCGGAAAAATCGGTAATCGGAATCAGCCAAGAAAATTGCAATCGGTGCATCCCTAGAAATTCATCATGGCTTGCTGAGTATAGACCCAGTTCCCTCTGTCCTAGGGGGGGGGTTAATGGCGATATTTAAAAAAAAAAAAAAAATTTTATCACGCAATAAGAATCTCACGTCGTTAACAGCCCAGCACTAATAAGACATCCTTATGTCGTCTCACAAGAAATTCTAATGGCTGGGATGTATCTGATTAGTTACGCTGTTCCTTACCATGCCAGCAACAGGGAAAAGCAATAGGTTGAGTAAATTCATGCCGGAGTAAATTCCGAAACCCGATAAGACATTTGCGGTGCACGATATCAGCTATACGTGATTGAATCAATTCATGACCTCCCAATAAAAGGCCTTCCGCGTGTAAATGCTTCAACAATCCTAACAAAATTCAGCACACTGTAGTCTTCATACTCACCCAGCTGGGAAAAGCAGACCAGGTAGGTACTCGCTGACAAAGGTCACGCAGGATACGAATAACAATCACGCAAGACTGGAGTCCATTGGCTCTAGCCTTCAGTGCAATAAAGCCAAGTTAGTTAGTGACAAGAACAAACACACAAAGTCATACGGCATATATGGGGCTCCCAAAGAGGTGCAACACTACTGTTCACAATGGAAGCTTTTACTTTGTTTATAGACTCTTTTTGCCATTGCTTATGAATAAGCTGCCATTCCCAGCAGTATTTTACCTCGTCGTTAGTACAGGAGTTCAAAGTTTGCAAGACGTACTCGGAGTGTCTCCTCGGTCGTCTTGTAAACCCTGACCTCGGTTTTCCAAATACTTCAATCAAAAACTTTTCATTTACAAAAGATCAGTCTGAAAGAGTAGCACAGGAACTGACACAGTCAAGGAAATCTGCTTTACTTTGCCTGCGTGTTTGCTGAGAGAGCAACTTCACACAGTAAACTAATCAGATATTCCTTTCCTCTCAATCCCTATTCTAAAGAAAAAAAGTAAAAAACAAAAACAAAAAAAACAAAAAAAAAACAAAACAAAAACAATCACAGAACAAACAATCAACATGAAAGCTCTTATTGATGACTTTTTTGCAAAGGTATTCTGCAGCCTTATGGAATTATTTTTTTTAATATATACACTGAGTCACATAATGGTCCTAAAAAAATTCTGATGGATGCAAGGATGCTTAGCACGTTAAGACCAGACAAAAATACAGTCAAAATAAATAAATAAATAAAAACACCGTTTATAAATTCCTGGTCAGTTTAATATCGTTAGCATCCTTGTATTACTTTTTGTACCCCACAAAAAAAAGTGGAGGTTTACAATTTCAACAAATCAAAAAACTTAAAAAGACTAAAATTAAACAAGCAAATGAAAAGAATGCATCTCATAAGGCTACATGAAGAAAGAAAAATGATGTTCCGAACCTGGAACCACTTAGCGTGGCGTAGGGCAGCCAGAGCGTCAAGGCATTTTTGCCTGTCCAAGACGTCCGCTGGGTCTTTCACCATACCCGAGGTTACATCTAAAAATGGATCGAATTGTCAAATGGTGTTGAGGAATGGGTGTTTGACCAGGTCAGAGAGACTGCTAAGAACACATTGCCACACATACCAAGTTGTTTCCCTGATCGCTCTCATATCTACTTGTAGAACTTGTACAATTACATTTGCACCCGTTTCATATATGGAAGTCATCGATCACATTTTAGGGAACCCATAACATACTTATGCTCAGCTAAACTGATACACTGACCCTGTTTACACTTGGCATTAGTGTCCAATTATCATGAGCAATCCATGGCAACTGGATCATTTGACCAAAGCACAATATGGTCATCACCTCTTCAAATGTAGCTCCATATTTTATTTATTTATTTTTTTAAATCAAGACCGGTGTGGAGCTTGTACTTTCAAAAAGGCAGGGCAAAGACACGTCTGTGTTTCGAGAACAGTGTAAAATCCTTCACTGGCAACAAATGGCGATTATGCTTTTAAAAGCCATAGTTTTGATACGCATACAAATTAGGGCTGGGCGATTAATCGAAAAAAGTATTCGAAATCGACATTCAGAACCTATAATTGATCAAATTTTTCCAGGTCCATTATTTTGATTACTTTCCCTTTAAAAACACTGCCGCGTGTGGAGTCACGTGACCCCGCTCCGTTATGTTACATTATTGTCGAGTGTGGAGAGCTCAAACACTGAGACAACTGAGCAACTTGTCAGTGAACTATGAGGGCAATAAATAAATAAAATAATCGTTAATCGTAATCGAGTTAAAATGTTCAATTAATCGAGATTTTGATTTTAGGCCAAATCGCCCAGCCCTAATTCAGATGCCCAAGAATAACTAACATGAGACCCATCAAGCAAAGCTACATTTACACACACGTCTAAACACACTGCGTGATCAGCTACCTCAGGATCAGGGCAACTTGATCAACACAATTGCCTAAACCAAGAGCATAGACTGGTCTTTTAAATGTAAATAAAGGGCATAGACCGAACTTAAATGTATATAAAAGATTGTGGACACATTTTAATGCCAAGTGTAAACAGGGCATCAGATGAGGAGTTAGGAGTGCTGACAGACTTTGATAATGCAGGAATGAGAGGGGATGATCATGGTTATATAAAGTCCTCCAGTTCTGAGGACAACATTTCAGTCAATCTAAAATCCAGCATTAGCTAGAGAACCTTCACGACAGAGGACACCCCCTGATCGGCACAGCCTTAACGAATACCCCGTTAAAATTCAAACCAAACCACTGGATAGGCACTCAGATAAGCGCAATACTGTTGTTTGTATCAACAATTACTTCGAAATGCATTGCCAACTACACCCGTATCTACAGCTCTTCTTGAGGGGTCTAACTAAAATCTCATAATTTCAAATTTGCACAACTAAAGCGGATTACGATGTTGTGAAAACTAAACTACAGTCTTCCTCCTCGTTTTATTTTTGCAAATTCAAGGAAAGAATTAGCATCAAATGCCAACAATTAACAGCCCAGGGTTGAAATAAGCTGCATGTAAATAAGCTAATTTGCACAGTATTACATTGGCTTTCTAAATCTGCCAACCTCTACAGTTAAATTTCTAAATGAGTGGTTACAGTATACCCTTCAAATTAGTGTCGCTCTAAAAGACAAATACAGAGCTTACTTTAGTGTCTAAAGTAAACTAGCTGTACAGAACAATTTTAGGTATCCTAGCAATTCCGTCGCAACCATAGACTTAGCATTGGATGCTAGTTCAATTCTTTGGCCCAATCCCTTTGAATATAAGCTGCCTCTCCCTGCTTACAGATCCACTTCAGGTCTTAAATGAAATTATGAAATTTGGAGAAACCCCTTAAAATTAATTCTAATTAACAACTACTAGCATTTTTCTTCTTAAGAAAAGGATGACGACGGTCTGCTCTGGCTTTGAGTGTGGAACAAAAAGGGTACATCAAGGAAGATGTAGAATGTCTGTGGTAGAGGAGTGCTTGGTGTAACCCACTGCAGTGGCATGGCAATGGTAGGTGTGGCAAAGTGTTTGGGGGGGAGGGGGTTTGGGAGAGGGACCTTGGTCAAAAATCCTTCCGGAGCTGGTAGACGTAGCCTCAGATGGGAAACAAGTTATTCAGAACGCAAGGAGGCTTTGGGCTGGACTTGTAAAAGCTTTGGATACATGAAGGCAGCAATGCGTGCCGGAAAGAAAACATGAAGCTCCCAGCAAGAGGGGTTAGGACATCACTGCATGCATACCTGTCATGAGAGGGTTCGGGAAACCCCCATAGGCCACTGTATACCGAAGACTGTAAAACCCAGGTCCAACCAAAGTTTCCTCTAACAAAGCCTTCCTCCCAAAAGCTTACTGATACTCCCCTAAGGATCCAAACTGGAGCGGTGGCAGAGCGCAGACTCGTGGCCCAAGTTTAATATCAGCTGCTTCAACTTAAACTCTCCATTGTCATATAATCAAGACAAGGAGGGGCTGCTACACTTGCTAATTATTGTTCTTTTTTTTTTATCCCAGTAGATCAATTTTAGTTTCTAGAGTAAGAGAAAGTGTATTAGTAACAAGCTGATGAACAAATCTCGTCATTCATCACACGGTGGCTTGATTCACTCAGGGGAGCACTTTCATTTTGGAACAAGGGACCTCAGAATGGTGAATCTTCTCACCAACAGACAAAACATTTGTTTCCTGTGGGGACATGAACATGCTTCCCTACAAATTTCTACAATCATTTCTCACAGAATTCTAATACTTATTTCCTGGATTCCTATATGATGTCGTGTTATTTGAATATACAAAAGTACAGAATCCCCTGGAACACAGGAAACAAAAATGAATCTTACTCAGGACTAACTAAACTTACACAATGCAAAAACACTTATCATGCTTGTTTTTGGGGAGAGCTTCAAGAGCACTGGAGAGGTGTTACAAAAAGAGGTCCCTGAGCAACACTGCTGGCAATTAGTTCAATAAAACAAGACCAATAAAACCTGGTAGTGGAGAACTGTCCAAAGGCCAGAACCAGCACTTTCCCTACAACAAATAAGAGAATGTGCACCCCACAAAATCAGGTGACGTTTCATTGAAAGGTAAACCTATTCCACTGTATAACTGCCTTCAAAATATCTCTTCCAGGAAGATGTTCAACATTTATCAGTACGCTCCGCTCTTAAAGAATTAGCTAACCATAAATTAAAATGTACTTCAAAAAGAAAAGCAAATTGCTTTCACAATTTAAATGTGTTTAAATTGTTTACATTTTTAAGGCTTTTGAAGGCACTCGATGGATTTTCTTTCCATTCACATGTGACCAAGCTCAAGCACAAACCAGGTTTTATACTTCATATTATATTAGTTCTGCTTCATCCCAGGAGCAAAAACGCGCTCTGTTTCAACAGATGCTCAAACATAATGCAGTATTATTCTGATCTGATAGCATCTCTTTTGTGCCAGCAGATGGGCTCTTTAGGGTATCAAATCAATATGTCAAATTATTTGATAGGTGGCTGAAGTAAGTGAACAATGTCTCATCCAACCTCCATCACGTGCATTCTCCTCTCGAATGACTGGCGAGGTCAGCGTAATGGTCACCTGCATCTTGGGTTCAGCACAGGAAGTCAGGATGATGGCTGCTTCTTGGGCTGAGCCTTTTACTTCATATTTTTCTGGTGTCACCAGCTAAAAACACATATGGGTTAGTAGAACAGTGGCAGATGAAACCAACTAGCATGACTAGGGCTGTAACGGCACATGTATTCATACCGAACCGTCACGGTACATGGGTCACGGTTCGGTACATGATGTCTTTCGGAGAATACACGGTACGACGGAGAAGACATGATTGAAGTAATACGGAATCACAGAGTGACCAAAAAGCGCAAGTAAATTATAAACCTGGGTCGTAGTGTGGTGCAATAGTGCCACCTACTGGTGTAACACACACATACATGAAAATATAAGCAAGAGTGTGTGTTTACTGATTAATACACTGCTGTTTATTTAAAATAAACGAAAACAAACCAAGCCTCATTCTTTAGAACGTTTTGTCTCTTAACTTTGCTGTATTGTGAACCGTACCGAACTGTGACCCCAAAACCGAGGTACGTACCGAACCGTGACATCTGTGTACCGTTGCACCCCTAAGCATGACGTATCGTTTATTGTGTTCTGCTGGCTGATACGATCAGCCAATACTCCCAAAGACAAAAGGATACTTTAACATAACCTTAAGAAATGATAAATAAAAGAGCACTAATACACAGATGCCAAAAAGACCCCACAAATTTTTTCAGGGATGCCCAGCCTTCCACAGTCCAATATTTCTATAATTAATTTCTTCTGTTTCAGTTCACAGTTAATTCACTAAAAACAATGTTTAAATAAAACTTAAATATTTGACCATTAAAAAGTAAAAATAAAAATCGTTAAAGAAAGTCTAATAATATGCACAGAAGTGTAACAGAATGAGACCATGACCGCGGTTTCATCAGTTTGACTAAGGGCTGATTCAAAATATACAGTTACACTGAATAAACACACAAGATCGGTACCGTGAGCTGTTTAGGAAGGTGTTCTACGATGCGTGACAGGAGACTCTTGCTGGGCTTCTCAGAGCACAGGAGAACAAGGTTGACATTCTTGTCCCCCCGCAGAAGCAGACCCTTGGCCAAGACGCCAACCCTCATCACTCCCTTCAATGCGCTGTTAAAATGGAAGAGAAAATCCAAAGTAAAGGGTCAAGAACTACCACTCAATACTAAAGTAGACAGTTTCTACAGGACCTCATGAAGGTAAACACTACAATAAGTTTTCATTGGTGATGTCCTTGACCAGTGTCCAGGCCCCCCTTGTACACATTAAATTCATAAAATCCCAATGTCAGAGAAACAGAGAAGTGTGTGTATAAGAGTTTAAGAACAAAAACCTACCACAGCTGTTTATTTTTGGCAAATAAAAGTTTGTAATTAATCACTTTATTCTATTTGTGCGTCTATGAGTTGGGGTTGGGGGGCCTGGCTTGTATTGGACAAAGGCAAGGGGGCTTCAAGGAAAAATGTTTGGGAACCACTCCCCTAGACTACAAATTAATATACTCATAGTAATTTAAGGTACTTTACTGTCCAGATTGGATTAAAAAAAAAAAAGGCTAAAATCTCTATTGAGACAATAAATGCTCAGGTCAGAAAGACAGAATCTGTAAGAATGCAAGCAGTGAAGAGATCCAAAAAGGTCTACAGCAAAACCAACTTGATTTACCGGTCTTTGGGAGGCTCTTTTTTCTCTTTGTCTTCCTCTTTGCCCTTGTCCTGGTCAGTAATTATGTCAGATACCAGCTTCAGGGCACGCTCTGTAATGGACACAATCTTCTGGATGGCCTGGAGCTCATCTTCAGAGGGGTAAATAGCTGCGTGTTTGGTCATCACATAACGATCATCAGAGGAATCAGGGCGACGTGGGGGCTAAAGCAACAACAAGCAAGTCATGAAGAGTAACTCATGTATGGTTTGTACATGAGCATGTGCAAACATGTTACTTAGATACATCTAAAAAGAGTTATTTTCTTCTTTTCAAATACAAATTGGTTGTAAAGCAGTGCATGTGAATTCATGTAAGGACCCGGTGACATGTTTCCTGCTTTGCATCTAAGCTTCACATTTTTTATTTGCGAGAGTAATTTCTATATTAATCTTATCTTTGTTCTGACACTATGACAATCCCTCCGTTTTGTTTTACCAAAGACATGCTCTATCATTTTACACTTAGTGTTATTCACTGTCAACACACTGAAGCACTTCGAGTTGCATTTCATGTATGCAAGACGATATTTTTACTGAAAAGGCCGTTCTAAAGTGCTTCTATCTTGTGAAAGACTAACCACAGGTCCTTGCGGCTGTGGCATGGGCATTCCAGGCCTCACCCCAAGGAGACCGGGGGGTCCAGGTGGACCCTGTGGATATCCACCATCAGGCATCCTGCGCCTCTCCTCCCAGTGGTGCTGTTCTTCCTCCATCCGTCGCCAGTACATGTCCTCCTCATAGCGCCTACAGCGAGGAAAGGCAATTACAGATCCAACATCGAATTAAAAAAAAAAAAAAAACAATCTTAATATCTGGATCGAGATTCGCACCTCATCTCCATTCTCCAACGCTCCTCTTCTTCTCGTCGTCTCCAGTACTCCTCTTTCTGCATCTGCTTCCTCATCTTCTCCTCTTGGATCTTCCGGGCTCTGATGCTAGGCTTCACTTCCACCTGGAGGTCTGGGTTCACCTTTTTCTGCATTGCGAGAATTAAGTGGTTAAAGTATCAGAAACACAAGAAAGTGTCACAAAAGGGAGCTGCTTAAGCAAAATCCCTCGACTTCCCACTTCTCTATGACTTGTGTTCTTCTCTAGGGCTTATGTATTGTTGGGTAGGTGTTGGCTAGTTATTATGTGACAGTTGTTGTATAGATGCTCTGACTGCAGTATCTTGGTTAAATAGTTGACATGGATTTAAGTTGTTTATCAGGTAAGAAACAGTTGTGGAATTCTTAAGCACTGATATAAGTCGCTCTGGATAAGAGCGTCAGCTAAATGCCGTAAATGTAAGCATCTCTAGACAAAAATGTACCTACTCTAGAAACTTAAGCAGGTTACATTTTTTTGTGTCCGTTACTTTAGTGAAATTCGTCCCACAACATGCTGACAATAATTAAATATTACTACAAACCAAACAAACCTAGTAGAAAATCTCCCCCCCACACACACCTTATACTGCAGACGATGTCTCCTGCCCTTTAGATGCATCTCCTTTGCATTGGGATCATTAAAACTGCATTCACACAGTTTGCAGTGAAACCGGATGACTTTTCCTTCATCGTTCCGAACCTGTAAAATCAGACATTGCTGTTATGAGTACGTTATAGTACATGTTATTTAATAAAGTGTTCTGTTAATAGATAGCTTTCACAAAACACATCAACACACTATACATACATATTAAATGCTTAATCTGTTGTCCTTTTTCTTTAATATTGTTTTCTTATTGTTTTATTTATTAAAATACTTCATTCGTTCTGTTGTCGTTTTTATATTTCTTGTGTATTTTTGTTAAGTCTGTATAAAAAAGTTCCTGCTGTATACTGTAAATCACTG
Organism: Phenacogrammus interruptus; assembly: GCA_037974425.1. NCBI lineage: Eukaryota > Metazoa > Chordata > Actinopteri > Characiformes > Alestidae > Phenacogrammus > Phenacogrammus interruptus. The sequence goes on from JBBPCW010055938.1 coordinate 17,962, forward strand.
AGCTGCATCCTGATGTATGAAAAGTGTTCTATAAATAATTGATCAAACATGGGTAAGTGTCCATGTTCTTTTATAGTTAGGTTACCTCTTCAACATAGTCATGCCCAACAGGTTGGACATCACTCTGCAAAGCTGCCAAGGCGGACTGTGGGGACAAAGGATCAGGGACATCGTTCTTAACCTCCTGTGACTGTGTTACCAGTGAGGTCTGGGCAGGTTTAGCCGCCTCAACCTTTGAGTCGTCCATCTTAACACCAGTGGTCTGCAACTTATTTCCACCTGTAAAAGCAGAAAAGTATAAATATTAGGTAAAACCTACATTAGATTTTTGAAAGCTCAATGTAACAAATGTCATTACTACAGGGTACACCATACTGCACAATGCAAAATGGGTCATCCTATATAAAATGTACAATAAATACAATTCAGAGTAGGGCTGGGCGATTTGGCCTAAAATCTAAACCTTGATTAATTGAACATTGCTACTCAATTACAATTAAGGAGTGATTTTTTAATTTATTTTTTTGGGCAATATTTCATTTTTTAAATTATGATCCCAAAAGTCATCTAAGAATATTAATTCATCAAAAGGCGAGCAACGGAGCGGCCTAATGCATTTTGGGGTTTTTTTGCGAATTATTTTAAGTATATGAAGAATTTTCACATTTAATGCAGGTAACCCAGAACCCAGCAGTAACAATAAGTAGGGCTGGGCGATTTGGCCTAAAATCAAAATCTCGATTAATTGAACAT
>JBBPCW010056033.1:0-18713 GCA_037974425.1 Phenacogrammus interruptus
AAAAATAATAAATAAAGAAACCGAGGTGAATAACAATATGGGACTGCTCCATTCATTTGAATGGGCAGGCCCATAATTACATTTATCAGAAATGTCTCAGACCCATTTGCTAAACAGCTGGGCCATTTACCTGAACACTGGTCATTTTTAAAATTGTGGGATAGCTAATGTTGAACAATTTTATTTGATCAGCACAAAAATATTGAAGGCATCCCTTATTAATCATAAGATAAATACAATTTGTATCCCAAGTGATAAATTAAAAATTGACCCAGTATACCCAATATAACACTATACCTAAGTGTTTCAGTGTTTTGAATTTTTTCTCTCAGTGGCCTTGTACTTATTCTTCTTGACATTGACTGGCCACATGCAGGGCATTTTATTCTGAAGAGTAGTTGAATTAATGGTGGCTGAACTCAAACGTGTTAAATGTAACAAGTGGGTGAGCTATATTTTACATTTTTAAAAACAAACTAACTCACAAAGTACTAACAACACCAACACTAATAATAATAACAACAATAATGGTCATTGTTATAATGGTATATAATTATTATTAATTATCAGTAAATAATATATAATCATCATCATCGTTGGTAAACCGTATGTCCCTCGTTGGACGCCGTAGTTTGTTAATGTTGCTTAGCAACTGAAAGCAGCTGTAAAGTAAATCTGCAAGGTGGAGTACTCGGTAAACATTTATATCATTTAATTTTAGAGTTCTAATGTTATATTTTTGTTTTAGGTCATAAAATGTCAATCGATTGTTAACTGTAACTTGCCAAATTGTTAGAAATTACATTTATTGAAATTACTGCGGAAAAAGTTGGTAAACGCAAATAATAAACACAACGTCTACCAAGACAACTCAGCAACTTCATCCACCAACAACAACATGAAATCACTTTGTAACAATAATGCTATAGCTACACTGTATCAGGAAAAACTGAGACTGGAATGTGTGGCTTGCAGCAAACAGAGAAGTTAGATAAAGGCTTGACTATACACATTAACATCCAGATGTGAGAAGTAAATAGTTTAATATTGTCAGCCAATTTTTTATATATAGCTACTTTACTGAGTAGGTTCTAAAGATAATACTTTGTCAATAAATTATAATATTTGAAAATAGTAACCTGCTTATTTCTGTCTTGGATTTAATTTTTAGGTGGTCACACCTAAGACAGCAGAGGTTACTAACTTAATTTTATAATTTAATTTCTGTTTAGACCAGAAGAGTATCAAAAGGATAGATAGACCCCAACAAACTGGTTGGTTGATGCTAGGTCTGCTGCAGCTCAACAAAAAAACTATTTAGTGTTCTTAAAAGTAGACTTTTAGGATGTTGATGATGATGGTGACTATGATGATGACAGCAGTGAAAATGATGACCATTATAAAGAGGATGATAATGATGAAGTGAAAATATTAAACATCACACATTAAAATGTTCTCTTTCAGGTATGCTAATGCTGTAAGCATGTCAGGCAGTGTGGAGCAGGCTGCTTGCCGCAGGTTGCTGGCCTTTCTGCGTGAGTGGGACCAGGGAAGTGAGCGTGTTCGCCGGCGGATGCTGCACTCCTTCCTGTCGCAAAACTCTGGAAAGACCAGTCCAGAGCTGGAGCTGGAGTTTGCTCAAGCAGCCAGTCTGTTTCTGTCTCGGATTACTGCCTGGATCAGACTCACGTATCCTTACACATAACAGCCTGAATGCTTATTTCAGAGTTAAATCATACAAGAAAATGATAGTAATGAGGTTCGATCTCCAGGTCCAACAGGAATGTAGTCCAGCACAGTTTGCTTATTTTCTGCTCTAAGATGCCATCTAAACTTGGTGTTCACAAACATGTTATTAAATGCTGTGCAAAACACAAATTGATCTGATTCTGATAAATGATAGCTCTCTAGCTGAACTTTGCAATGCCTGCCACTCCAACTTCTAACAAAATAAAAACACTAAAATCACAATCGTCTCAATTTATAAGCTTTTCAGAAAAAAGCCCAGCATCTGAGCATCTGAGATTTACATTCCACTGTATTTGGTTCAACAATGCAACACATTTTACTTTCTTGCTGTAGCACAGGAAACACATCCAATCATTGAAGCCTTATTCCTTTGCATTAGTGTGAGGAAAAATATACTGAATATACTCAAATGGCTTCTTTACTGTATACTCTTCAGCTACATGTTTGGCACAAGTCTAGATCTTCAGCTGAAAGCACTAGGCGTTTTCCTCTCAGCTACCAGCAAGTAAGAATTTTTTTTTTCTGTTCTTCTGCTGCTTGAAACATCATTTAGCCCTAGGTTCTTCTCGGATGTTCTGTTTTTTTTTTCCTGTGTTGTCAGTCACCGGTATGTGATAGAATTTCTGGAGGTAGGCGGTGTACTGACCCTGCTGGAGATTTTGGGTCAGAAGCAGATCAAAGAGCGGGACAAGGCCCAAGCTCTCCACCTACTTTACATAGTCTCCAATGCTGGATGCAAGTACAAGGAGCTCATCTGCGAAAGCTACGGTACACATTGGAAACACTGTTTTAAGTGTAATATTATTTTCTGCAGATGCATGTATAGATAAATAAATGATTCTAATATGTTGTTCTTGTGCGATTTAACAGGTTTTAAATATTTAAAAGCATGCTGGGGAAAAAATGTTTCTGGACAATTAAATGGCCTGCAAATAATAGCAAAATGACCCAGAAAGCTATATAACAGTGGGATTATTGTATGCAACCATGTGCTTCGCTGAGACACTAAGCACCTGCCAAATTGCGTAAATGTAAATAAATATTTGAAGAATTAAGTTTTATTTTGTTTTGTGTATTTAAGTTACTTTTATTTTGTGTTGTGTGTGTGAATGGCAGGTGTGAAGGCTGTAGCTGAGTGCTTGGCTCAGTCTGTATCAGAGAAGGTCCAGAGGTCAGCCGCCTCTCTTCTGGAGTCTCTGGCTTTGGGGAACCCCTCGTACCAGCAGCAAGTTTACAAAGGCCTGATTGCACTGCTGGCCTGCAACTGCCCCAAAACCCAGCAGCTTGTGCTTCAGGCTTTACGCTCAGTGCAGGTACATAGAGGTTATTTCATTATTAAGGGAATATCACAACATATATGCATAATAATGCATGGATGCATTGGGATGAACTGCATCAATGGTTGAATTTCCATTTTTGTAATATTTACATGTCATCGATTACAGTTAGAATTGTTAAAATGACACCTGTCAATGGGTAACCACAGAATGTGTGTGTCACTAACCTGGACATGAGTACTACTACTACTACTACTACTAATAATAATAATAATAATAATAATAATAAGAAGAAGAAGAAGAAGAAGAAGAAGAAGAAGAGGAAGAAGCAATGTTCCTTGTTTTGATAATTTGATTGATAATTTGATTCTTCTGGGAACATTCATTATGAATTTTACACAGCTGTAATAGGCGGCTGGCATTTTGCCTCTGCTTTTCTCTGGCAACCCTTGTGCATACTTGCTTCACAAATAAACATCAGCCTGTGACTCTCCGTCAGTGAGTGACTCAGTGGCTGTGGTTCTCATAGGCCAGCCAAACAACTGTTTATTGAATTGTAATCCAAATGTTATACCCCTGTTAAGGGCTCCAGTACCACTACGCCAGTTGTGGTATCTCTGCCTCATAGATAAATCCAGGGACGTGCTGTTCAAGAACTTCATAAGGACTTTGTTAAACTTATGTATTTTGTGAAGTATTGCCAAAACTTTTTTTTTGTCTAGTCTTTTGATTCTTGTTGCCATTCCTGTGCCTTGTATCCTGGTATATAATCCTGTGCCTGCTCTTTGAAATTCTTGGTAGCCATTATTTTGAGCCAGAGACTGCTTTCAGGATTACATCTATGCCTGCCTCTGATACCTCTGTCAGGACTGTCTGAACCATCTCACTCTGCTGCTGCCTTGTGATGAACTTTCACCACTTGGAGTTTATTACAAGCCCATTAGCATCCTATTTGTATGTGTCTACTGCTACTATATGTCCATATATTTTTTCATATACCAACTATTATAAGTTGAAATATGTGTGCAAAATTCCATACAACTCTTTGCTTTTTGTTTAATTAAAAAACTTCTGTTACAGGGTATTGTACAGACTGCCCATCTTACTGTTGTGGAACCCTTGTTGAATTTGCTACGGTCTCTACATTTGGAGGTGCAGTATGAGGGTGAGAGAACCATGATACAACAACAGTACAGACCATAAGCTTTTACATAAGAAATTTCTTTCTGCTTCTGTATTATTTGATAAGCCTTTATTTGTTTGTGCCCTGACTCTCAGCCATTGAGCTGATTGTAGAGCTGCAGCAGACTGAGGTGAGAACCACTCTCCTTCGTGCTCTTGTCACTCTGCTGAAACCGGACAGAGAGAAAGTCAGCAAACACAAGATACTGCAGGGTATGATTGCACTTCCTTTGATTCTCCTCCAACCAGTCAATTGCATGCATGGTCAGGGTGCAGTAGTCAGCTCTCAGGGAGTGGAAGTATAGAGGCTGTGAGAGACAAAGCTGTTGAGTCAGTCATAGCAGTAGTCTAATAGTAATCTGCATTTGTATTAATGTCTGTAATGCCACTGTATAAATGCTTGTTTCTTCAGATGCAGAGATGATGAAGATGACAGACTCGTTGCCGCTGTTTGTCCAGCAGGCTGCAGCTGCTAAAGCCCTACGGTAATGACACTTCCTGTTATTAATAATGACCATGAGGTTCATAAACTAAAAATAAAATAGATAATGAATAATGACCAGTTATGTATGTTAAAAAATATCATAATTGCACATTATGTCACTGTAGGACCAAAACGTCTTCCAAATGTCTACCAAAAGTTTCCAGGCTAAACCAACCGTGTTAGAGACATAATTTCAACCAGCCTTTACACTGCACCTGATTTTCATGAACTGGGCAGTTTAAGTGGTCTAAAATGACTTTAAAAATATTTTTAAAGTAACTTACACTGAAGTTATTTCTCTTGAAAATCTTCTTTTTTAAGCTGAACATTTTACTCTGACAGTGATTACTTGTATATTGGTGAAAGTTGCATTAAATATTAGCTAATGTTGCAGGATGCTGACTCAGGGCAGCCAGGAAATTTCCGAAGCTCTGATCCATTTTGGAGTGGTGCACCACTTACTGTATGCTATGGGTAATCAGAAACATGCAGATGCTCAGAGACAAGCCAGTCTGACTTTGGAGGTACAAATGAAACTCACAAATGACACATATGTAATACTGTGCATTTTAGTTAAGCCAGTGGTTTTGTATGCACTGAATTCCATCTTTGTTTATGCTCATACTTTGCTTTATTAACCACTAGAATTACAGTTTATGATTTACATTGAATAAATATTTTAAAAATCCACACTGAAATACATTGTATTTAAGTTATGCACACAGTTATGTTATTAATTACTTTCTACTTCGATGTTTCATAGATGTTCAAGCAAGAAATAATTAATTACATCATGCTTTTGTTGTGACCAGTGTTACTGATGTTTTCTAAGACCTAACCTTTCTCTGTTTTCTGATCAGCATTTTGTGCGTTCATACCCAGTAGTGGAAGAACATGTTCACAGAGCTATGGGACCTGCTCTTTTTCACTCATTCATGGTGAGTAATGTCTAACATTAGAGACTGAAAACTGGTAACATATCTAGAAACAACTTTAAACCTTTCTTGTGGTCTGATTTAATAAACAGATTCTGATAACACACATAGGCGTGTACAAGCAGCCATACAATTTAAATATGTTTTTGCTGCACCACACTAACACAAGTTTTTGTTTTCAGCACAACGCTGAGGAGTTGTACATGAGCATGGATGAAGTTCAGGCAGATATTTTACTGTCAAACAAAGTGAATATTTCAAGAGGTATTTACATTTTTTCATCCAATCATTCATTTCAAAACAAAATTGTTTATGGCTTATGGAATAGCTATTACAGCAGTGATAGCTTAAATACATCAACAGAGTTTAAATATTTCAAATGAAATGCTCTCTTTCATCTCTCTTTCATTGCAGAACTTGAGAATGCGGAATCCTAAGCGTTACTGGACAAAAGCGGACTGATTTATTTCACTGTAGTTTTAAATCATATTAAAGTAAATACCTGATTGTTCCTGTGCACTTAATTTACAACATGCCTTTAATTATTATTATTACTATTATTATTACTATTACTATTATTATTATTATCATTACTATTATAATTCTTACTATTATTATTATTATTATTATTATTATTATTATTATTATTGTTACCATTCTGGGAGTTTAGAAGACACATATGGTTTTAACGGTCATTTCTTTATCCGAATCTGTTTATGGCTTACAGAATAGCTATCACAAATCAGTGATTTTTTTTTTAAATAAATAAAATGCAAACATCTCTTTCACTGCAGAATGTTGAATCTGGACCATTGCTGAAGTTGACTGACTTCTTTCAATGTTTTTTTTTTATCATTGTTATTATTTTTTAAATAATTATTATTGGTGGCAGTTGCAATATTAGTAGAGTTTTAGAGATAGTAGTAATAGTTATAGTGTTATTATTATTGTGCTCAGGGTATTATCGTACTCAGGAGACCAACAAGTCACACCCACACAGGTATTTGATTGGCTGAGAAGCCTACGGTCGTATGTGATTGGCTGTTCCCTGTCCCTACCTCCCAGGAAGTGCAGCACATGGCGGGTTTTCTGCTGCACTACTTTGAGAAAACAAACCTTGCCAGTGAAAGTTTTATGATATAATGTTGCTATTGCGAACACTTGCGAAGCTTCATAAGAAAATCGTCGATTCTGTTCAATGCCACATGAAGGCAGGCTGGTTTGTGCAGTGTTAATAATGTTTCCACGGCAGTGCTCTTAGTGTAAATGCACTCAGAGATACTTTAGACTTTAGTTGTGTGAAGCTGTTCAGAATTAAAACGATGAGCAAGATAAAATCTGTTACAGCGAAACGGACTGCACTGGAAAAAACAGCATCGGTCAAACCCACCAAGAAGTCAAAATCTAAGGTTAAAGAAGGTAAGCTGTCTATGCAGACGTTTATGATATCTGAACTTGATCTTCACGTCATTACTCAGCTTTTGACGCTACCAGTTAAGTAGACAGAACGCATGCACTTTTCTATCCATAGATATAAATACACTGTATTTGACAAAAGTATTGGGACACCTGACCATTACACCAGCAGGGACTTCAATGACAGTGCATTCAAATACACTTTAATATGGAGTTGGTCCCCTCCTTTGCTGCAATAACGGCTTCTGTTCTTGTTGGAAGGTTGTCCACAAGATTTTGTGTTTCTGTGGGGATTTGTGTGTCATTCTGTAGAGCATTTATGAGGCGTTATGATGTTGAACGAGAAGCCCTGGTACACAATCGCAGTTCCAGTTCATCTCGAAGGTACTGGATGGGGTTGAGGTCAGGTGACTCTGTGCGGGCCAGTCAAGTGCTTTTATGCACTAGGGCACAGTCACGCTGGAATAGAAAAGGTTCTTCCCCAAACTGTCCACAACGCTGAAAGCATATCTTATTATGCTGAAGCATTAAGATTGTCCCGCACTGGAAGTAAGGGGCTTAACCCAAACCCTGAAATACAGTTGTGGTCCAATACTTTTGTTCATGTAATGTAAGTGTTGGTATCAATAAGCAGTATCTGTAGTATATATATTGGTGTCCATAAAATCCTAATAATAACCATCTCTAGTCAACAGCAGGCCGTTGTCATAAACTTACAAATAATCTGTAATTGCTAACTACAAACTAATGCTCCAGTATTATGGCTGATAAAATGCTGAGTAAGTGCTGGTACAATGCAGAAGTTTTTAATAAAGTGGCAATAATAAACTGTTATCATGTTATAGTAAGATCAGCTGTGTAATATTTTATTTCTGTCCTGCAGAAGAGCCCTCTGAACCGTCTTCATATCACTTCTTCAATGACCCTGCAGAACAGAAGCGTTTCCGTTCGCATCTGCTATCCTGGTACGACAAGAGCAAGAGAGAACTACCGTGGAGGACACTGGTAAAGAGAGCCCATGTTGAGACACTTAGGCTTTGTTCCTGAAGAGGAACTGAATAAGTTAATGAGGTATTCCAGAGTTGCATTGATTGTTTTATTTTCACTGTCTTTTAAGGCCTTGACAGAGACGGATGTCAATGTCCGGACATATGCGGGTAATCCTGGGTTTAAAAGTTTGCTTTGCATAGGTGTGATGATGTGTTGGGCAGAATGAGTTGAGTGTGTTACTTGTTTGTCTTTCTTTTGCCAGTGTGGGTGTCGGAGATCATGCTACAGCAGACTCAAGTTGCTACAGTGATAGACTACTACAACAAATGGATGAAGGCAGGCAGCCTCTCTTTATACTTTTATACTTTGCCCAATTTTGTATAAATATTTAGTTTAATGTTTTAGTTTAAGAGCATTTGTTTGCTGAGAAGCCTACGCTCACATTTCATTGGTGTTTCATCAGAGGTGGCCAACGGTCCAGAAACTTGCAGAAGCTACACTGGAGGTGAGTGAAAAAAGTATATTTGTGCCTAAGGAGGTATAATGATCATGTATTATCTGAGTACCTTACACAGGAAACAATATTTTTTGGCAGGAGGTGAATCGGATGTGGGCAGGCCTAGGATATTATTCCCGTGGACGGAGGCTGCAGGAAGGAGCTCAGAAGGTTTTTTTTTTGTTGTTGTTTTTTTTTTTAAAAAGCTTCTTAAATTTATCTACAATTTCAGTTAAAAGATCGCAAGCATTTACTCACAGAAATATTTTCTTTATTTTTCCAATAGTAAATGAAAATATAAAATGAAATTACTTGAAATTATGCAGAAAACAAAAGGTACTACTCCACACATAATTTTCCCTCTGTAGAGATCAATGGGGGAAGGTTTTGGGTGAATAACTCAAGATTGGAGTGGCAAATGAAGGCTCGTTGAGTTGAAAAGGCCTCACAGAGATCTACCGGCATGTCACGGCTTGGAAAGTCTGTGCTCTCAGGACTGACGCGCAGGTTCTGTGGGGAGGAGAGGTTCACCACCGGCCATGTTCGATAGGTCTGTGGGAGCTGAGGGTCAGTGTAAAATAGCTGGGGGAGGGGCTGCCTGCTACAAAGCCCCATCCCATTTCAACAAGCTCAAATGTGGTGCTAATAAAGCCAGTACAGCAACTAAAGTGAAGGCAACTAAATATATAAAAACACAAAAGATAAAATGCATTAGTGAAGCTATACAAATGTGAATAAAACTAAAGATAAATGAATGTCAGGAGGCAGAGACGTGTTCAGGTTCTGAAAAGAAAGAACCGCAAATGGTGTTGAATAGTTGATATGGATATGGAATATGAATGGAATGGCATAGTTGATAAAACACTTGCCTGTAAACTTGATGACCACAGTGTCACAGAATCAAACCTCACTTTCTACCACGGTGTCCTCAAGCAAGATACTTACCCCTTGGTTGCTCCAGGGGGGCTGTCCCTGTAACTAATGATTTTAAGAGTCTCGGGATAAGAACGTCAGCCAACTGAAACTTTACCTTTACCTTTAGAATACAGTATGACTGACTATGTGCAGTAAAAATGACCAAATCATCCACATGTATCTAAAAACTGCAGGCAGCCTTTTTAGACAACAGGGTTTGTTTTCACAAATCACCTCAGGTAGAAAGTGCTGATCTAGAATATGAATTCATGGTATAGTGAAGTGGCCCCTTATAGTTTCGTCCTGGGAGTCGAATCCACCAAGGAGGAGCTAAGCGAATAGATACACTGAACACAGCCCTGCAATTTATTAAGATTTTACCCATTTTAAACTCAACATGCAGCCTACTATGACGGGCCAACATGTATAAACTAGTCAATGGAGAACAGCTTTTCCAACTCAAAGAAGACACACCTGATACCGTGTTATTACATCAATAATGAAACATGCATTCAGTGTGTGGCTACTTTGTTAATGTATTGATTTTCTGTGAACTGTTATTTAGTTCATGTTTTTGGTTCTGTAGGTGGTGAGTGAGTTTGATGGGGAGATGCCCCAGTCTGCTGAGGCTCTTCTGAAACAGCTGCCAGGGGTCGGCCGCTACACTGCTGGGGCCATCAGCTCTATTGCTCTCGGACAGGTAGACCAGTCTATTTCATCCCTGCACATATTTATACTGTCTGCTTCAAGTGTGAGGGGGTGATATGACTTTTGTAGCTTCATATATGTTACGGCTGGTGGCCGCTAGAGGCCACTGTTTTTCTGTTTGTTTATGCCCTGTTCTGTTTAGTTCTGTTCTGTGCTTTCTGTTAGGGCTTTTATTTTGATATCTTGTTTCTTTGTCACATGTCTGAGTCACATGTCTTCTGTTTATCCCTTATGTGTCTGTTTCATTCAGGTGTCCTGTGTTTCACCATGATTAAGTTCTGTATATATAGTCTGTGTCTGTTAGGTTACCCTCATGTCTCCATCACCCCATTTACCCTGCCTGTGTCTTGTCCGTTTATCTGTTTTTGAAGCCTGGAGGCCACAGTGCCTATTTGTTTTCTGTTTTGTTTTTGTTAAATAAACTTATCTGCATGGATCCCTGGCTGTCTGCCCGTTCCTGCTTCCCACGAGGGAGTTCAGAGTGTGGGCTTCGCGGCCCCCACTCTGACAGATGGAGACATCACCACAAAGCCGCCTACCTGGAGGAAGAGGACGAGTCGGAGGACACTTTCGAGACCTTTGATCTCGTTGGGTTTCTCCTCAGCCTGCCGGTCGAGGGTTCCGACGACGAGGCCCTCCCGACGGCTGCCCCACTTCCTCCAGCGGGAAAAAGGCAGAGACGGAGGAAACGCGGAGCGCCCGCAGCACCTCCTCCACCAAAGAAAGCGGCGACCTCGGCGCGCACGCAAGAACCGGCTGTCAGCACGGCGCTGCCTCTGCAGCATGAAGCCGGCGTGATGCGTCTCGGAGACGTCAGAGAAAAAGCAGGCCCGGCGCTCCCGCTCCTTCACCACCTACAGGAGCATCAACTACAGCTAGAGCTGCTCACTCAAGCCATCTGTGAGCTCGTGAGGTCCCAACAAGCCTCGACCACTCCAGCTGGCTACCTTCCCAAGGCTGAAACCACCAGTAAGGCCCCAGCAGGTAGCCTTAGCTTCCCGGCTAGCGTTAACCCCCAGGTTAGCTTAGCCGCTACTTTCCCCAGCCTGGCTAGCGGGCCTGTAGCTCAGGAGACTCCGGTTAGCGGGCCTCTAGTAGAGGCTAGGTTTAGCAGCCCTGGTGACGGATCGGTAGAGAGCACTACTGCTGAGGGGAGTGAGCTTTTAGTTAGCTGCCTGGCTAGTGGGCCTAGAGAGGCACCTGTTAGCTGCCTGGCTAGCGGGCCTAGAGAGGTTTCTGTTAGCAGCCCGGCTAGCGGGCCTAGAGAGGCTGCTGTGACTGAGTATGAGGCTGCTGAGAGTGCGTGGCTGCGACCGAGTGCGTGGCTGCGACCGAGTGCGTGGCTGCCTGCCTGCTCGCCTGCCAGCGAGGGGCCCGTCCAGTCTCCCGGAGGGGACTGCTTGCCTGCCTGCCTGCCGGCTCGCCTGCCAGCGAGGGGCCCGTCCAGTCTCCCGGAGGGGACTGCCTGCCAGCGAGGGGCCCGTCCAGTCTCCCGAAGGGGACTGCCTGTCAGCCTGCTCGCCTGACAGCGAGGGGTCCGTCCAGTCTCCCAGAGGGGACTGCCTGCCTGCCGGTCTGCCTGCCAGCGAGGGGCCCGTCCAGTCTCCCGGAGGGGACTGCCTGCCAGCCGGCTCGCCTGCCAGCGAGGGGCCCGTCCAGTCTCCCGGAGGGGACTGCCTGTCAGCCTGCTCGTCTGACAGCGAGGGGTCCATCCAGTCTCCCAGAGGGGACTGCCTGCCTGCCGGCCTGCCTGCCAGCTAGGGGTCCGTCCAGTCTCCCGGAGGGGACTGCCTGCCTGCCAGCGAGGGGTCCGTGGAGGAGCCCAATCAGCCTCCCGGAGGGGGCTGCTTGCCAGGTCGCGTGGGGCGCTCTGTCCGGCTCTGGTCCCAGAGCCTGGACACTGGGACAGTGAGTGCCTTGCCGGCCGAAGGCCTACCAGGTGGTGGTGACACCACCACGGATGCTGTGGGGTCACACAGCGAGAGACCAGGCCTGCGGGACGAGGACAACGTCCCGTGGTCCATTACTGCGTCGCCTGGGCTGACGGGGAGTTAGTCCAGCCACATGGACAGTGGGGATGCAACGCTGAAGGGGAGCAGTGTGGGCTTCGCGGCTCCCACTCTGACAATGTTGAAAGCTCTTTATAAAGAAATTTGCAAATGACTGCTCAGTCATTTTGACAGAATTCAATGCATTGCAAGAAGTATAGAGAGTAATATGGCTTGGTTCTGTGCACCATAAAAACAGAAATTACCCCCACTTTATGTCCCTAAATATTTGAATCAATACTGTTCCTACTGGGGATGTATTCAGTTACAGGTGGATTACAGTAGTTCAGGTTATGTATTTACCAATATTAAAGAATACACATAAATAAACTACATGATTGTACTCTTAGGTAATTATATGTCAGTACTGAAGTTGATGAACATGTACATTTACATGAGCTGAACTGTAATCTAGCTATAAAATATAGTACTAGTAGTTACATTGTATTTGCATGGATTGTTAACATGTTACTGTATGATAAAAAACGAGTGAAAACAGTCATTTTTGCCCTGTTTAGTAGTGGAGTATTGAAACACTTCAGACAATACAGGTCTCACTACAAACCAGTCATATATACAGTGTTCCCTTGCAAAGTCGCGAGGGATTTTGTTTGCATCTCAGTCGTTCGCATATTTTTTCTTAGAACGTAATTAACAGTTGGTTGCGGAAACCATAAATATCAAAATTTTTCCCTTTTTAGTGTATAAGTTTTCATGCATTTTAGGTCTAAATGCTGAAGAAAAATATCATTTACTAATTTTGTGGCATACATATTAATGCAAATTTAGCAAAACACCACATATTGGCTGCTGCCCTGTCAGAACAGTTTCATTTTTAGTTATTGTGTTTTTCATTTTGTTCATCTTAAAGCACTGTATTTTTATTACTATAAATTATGAATAAATTACTGTTTACCCTGCTTATACCAAAGAAACAACAATGCATACCAAAGAAAACGCTTTTGAATGAATTACAGTACAGCCTATACAGGGGTAACATCTGTATGTACATTCTAGCACTGCGGGATACAGCAGCTCAGTGTAAATTGTACAGAACAAATATGGGTTTACCTTTACATTTTTTAAGGGTAATGTATTAAGCTGTGTTTAAAATGAAACTTAAATATTTTGAGAACATATTTGAGGGTATATTTAAGGTTTACACTATACAAGTTCAGGCTTTTTTTTTTTTTTACCACATCACAAATTCATGTTTTTTCACAATTCATGGGAACGTAACCCCAGTGAATTTCGGGAGGTTACCGTGTTCCTATTCTTCAATCAGTCCTTTGCATGACACACAACATTTGCCTTTTTTTGATGGAAGGTTTTGTCTCACAGCTGAATTGTTTCTCAGGTCGTAGGTGCTGTGGATGGAAATGTGATTCGAGTTTTGTGTCGTCTTCGAGCAATTGGCACAAACTGCACCAGTCCTCCAGTCACTGAGGGACTGTGGTAAGCAGTTTGCAATGGGAAGAGATGATATAAAGTGCAGCATGCAATTGCACCAAAAAGAAAATCACATAGTGACATAGTGGTCATATTTGCTTTGGTGGTGTTATGAAAAATCAATTCTATAAGCATGTATTTGTAATATATATTGTGTTATTTTAGGCGAATAGCAGACACACTAGTGGATCCCGAGAGACCTGGGGATTTTAACCAGGCTTTAATGGAGCTGGGGGCCACAGTCTGTACTCCTAAAAGTCCACTTTGTGCTCAGTGCCCTGTTCAGGTTCACTGCCACGCTTATAATAAGGTAACAGACATAAATAGAATGCGTGTTCCTGCCAAATCCCATTTAGTCTTAAAAAGATTTTGACATTTGTACTTCTTACAGGTCAAACTAAAGCAAACAAAAGACACTAAGAGACTTCTAAGTAAACAGGACTCAATACTAAACAGTGCCAGTCCTGATATAGAGGATTGTGGTAAGTTAGATAATGTTATTTAAAGCCATTTTGGAGCTGGATTAATTTTAACTGAGGAAGTGTTAATTGAAGAGATTACTTTAATCCAGAATAAATATACATTGTAATCTTTACAGCATGACTAATAGATTGGAGTGATTATGATCCAGAATTAATCTGCTGTATGTTGTTGTTACAGTTTGGCAGTAGTACTTATGACAGCAGTCTTATTCCAGTCCAACTGGAAATAACCAATGCGTTATAATGGATAAATAATTGTAATAATAACTAATTAGTTATAACTAATGGGAAAACCAACCTTGTTAACTGATACAATTGTGTGGTGAGGTGCCTGCAATTGTATAGATATCTTGTACTTAAATGAGTTTACAGATTACACTCCCTAACTTCCTCTGTCAAAATGAATCCAGCCTCTATATTGTTTATCTACCACATTTTTAAAATGATGATTGTGATTATAATCTTGTCTGTTATTTTTTTTTCCTGATTTAGTGAGTGCAAGCTGTAACCTCTGCCTAATTGAGGGTTGGGACGGTGAGCTTGGTGTGCAGAATTACCCCCGAAAGCCTGTGAAGAAAGCCCCTCGTGTGGAGCAGACACTGGTTTGTGTCCTGCAGTGGCAAAGTGACCAGGAGGACATTCAGTACCTGCTCACTCAGAGGCCTAGTAAAGGTACAGCCTCCTACAGAGCAGAACATTGACCAGTCAACTAAAGCAAAATTACTTTTTTATACCATAATAATTCATGCCAGTGACAGGACATCTTGTACAAGGCTGTTGCAAATGCACAATCAATGTAGGACATTAAGTTAACATCCCACACTTCTTTCTAAATAACAAACACCCTGACTTACATATGCATAATTCAAGCTGAATGCTGGATAACTAAGACTCTAGTTCATTATCTACCATAATTTGTCTGTGCCTGCTCATTTCTATGGTGAAATTTCCAGGTGAGTCTCTGTGTTTTTACCACTGCAGGGAGTCCTTAGGTTATGACATTTCATGATGCTCACTCCCATAACTAGTTTGGTTGTGCGCGGTCACAGAATATGCTGTAACACAGTGTGTGAGTGAGGGAGCTAGTGTCCCTCAGTACGCTTACATATGCCATTTTGAACTGTTAAAAGCATTTTACTCATTTTTCTGTTACTACCATACAGTGTATGTCATTTTCCTTTTTCTGTGGCTTAGTTGTGTTTTTGTGTTCTAGATTATGATTTACAGACTGTGTTAGGATTAGTAAGGCTAGGGCGTGTTTTGACTAACACCAAAACTTGGGTTACATCACTGTCTCCTTCCTATCTAAGTCCACTTCCTATCTCCCAACCTAAGTCCATGATATCTGGTCTAAAAATACTTTAATTTCCCAAGTTCAAGGTTAAGTAGCAAGGTTTTGTTTGCCAGGGCTTCTTGCCGGAATGTGGGAGCTACCTAGCATACTCTTGGAGAAGGACGTCTCTGAGAAGAAGCACAGAGGCCTATTAAGTGCGGAGGTGCAGAGAATTCTGGGATCATCACCAGATGAAGAGTCCTATCAGTACTTAGGAGACGTGAGTACAGGCTCGTTTTTTCTGATGATCATATATATTAACGACACCCATCATGTTCATGCGCTCGTATACACTTTTCTCCTATGAGACCTACACCATATTAACCATGTTTTGTCATTCACAAAGCTATTTAAAAAGTGAGTGATATCAACCGGTAATGTGGTATGTGATTACTCCAAACCAAGTGTTTGTGTTTCCTTGTGATATACATAAATACTGCTTCTGTTGAATGTATTACTCAGTAGTACTAATAATTATTACTATCAATACTACTATTATGTACTATTGATGTAATTATTCATTGGTATTTAATTAAAACTCCTCCAGATGTAAGTGCATCACTGGTAAAAGAAAAGGATAAGTTTGGTGACAACCAAAATGCTTTTTCATGGAATCAAAGACTGATTCATTGTTTTGGTTTAACCGTTTTAAAGTGATAGTTTACACATCATATATTTACACAGTTTCCCCTCTTCCCAGAAATGTTAACCAAGACATTTGTCTGATGTTTATCCAATACAATAACTAAAGTACAGACAAACTTAAATGATTTTTGCTGCTACTGTTTTTAGCTCTGTGATGTAACAAAGTCTCTTCCTTTATTTCCTTTTATTTTCAGCTCCATTAGCATGAAACATGTTGACGGTAAAAAATGAGTAAATTTGTTTTTCCATTGAGCTAACCTGAAATCACTTCTGAAACGAAGGATAAATGTATTTTCCTGAGTTGTTGTCTCAAATACCTGTCTATGGTCTCTGTACAGGTGGTCCATATCTTCTCACACATCCACCAAACGTACGTGGTGTACAGTGCGAGGATCGGTGTACATGCTGAGGCGGAGACAGAGCAGAGAACCTGCTGGCTCACAGATGCTGCTCTGCAAGAGGCCGCTGTGTCCACTGGGGTGAAAAAGGTTTGTGTGTGTATGCAGAGTTTAAAAGCTGTATATGAAGACATTAGTATTTATACATGTATCTAAGAGATTAGAAAGGTTTCAAAAGCAGAAGGCCATGCGAGCTTAGGTCAAGGCAGGCATGATGTAAGCATGAGATCCATAAAATATTTTATGGATAAATATAAAACAAGAAACAAAAATATAAACATCAAAAAGGGGTCTGTGGTACACAGAAACACATGGAAATACAATTACTATTACAAGCACAGCAGCACAACAAGCAGTAAAAGTAGCAAAGTTCAAACACAGACTGAAACAAAGAGGTTTACAGTAATCCCCCGCCTTTCACAGGGGTTACGTTCCAATGGTAATAACAGTTCCGTTCTCAGAAAAATCTGTGTTTGACTGAATCCGCGAATGCTGATCCGCATAAAACTGTATACAGTATCCTCCCACTTTTACGAGAATAAGAAGTCGCGAAATCAATCTACCGCAGATCTTTTCTGAGAACCTAACTGATAATTGTACATGTAAATCCCTACAACAACGCTGATACTGCAAATATTTTTTATGGCAATAATACCTTTTGGTTCTTAATTATTAAGAAAAATGTAATTTACTAATTTTGTAACAAATAACGTAAATTCAGCTACATTTTCATATAAAATAAAGCTGTATAATTTTTTTTGGTACCAGAGAACACAAAGAAAGTGCATCTTGGGATGGTTAAATACTGCTTATACCAAAAAAACCGGCAGCGCATACCAAAGAAAACATGCTTGCATGAATTAATTATGGGAGTCGGCAGTTCAGTGTACACTGTCCAACACGTACACTGGTTTACCTTTAAATTGTTGTTAAGGGTAATGTATTATGTTGAATTTAAAATGAAATTAAAGTGTTTTGGGAGCATATTTGGGGCATATTTAGGGTTTACACAAAAAAAAGAGGCTTTTTTAGGCATGTTTTATCACAATGCAACAACGCGTTTTTTCACTATACGCGGGTACTCTTGGAACACAACCTCCACAAGAAAGCAGGAGATTACTGTATACAGGAAACAACTGGGCTGGGGAGGAGACTGGAACAAGACACAGGTGGACAGGATAAGAAGGGGCAGAGCTAATGGCTAGGGGGTATTACAATTTACTCAACTATTCATTACATTAGTTGAGTCAAGTAGATTAGATTCATTACGTTCATTTGGCTGACAGTTGTATCCAAAGCAACTTACAATTTGAAGAACCACTCCGGTTTGATTCACATTCTCCCGATAATCTGAATGCATTGCATGACTTGTATTTATTTGTGGCATAATTTACTAATTTACTTAAACTGGGAGGCAGGAGGAGTGTGCTGCATGACACAAACAAGCTGGGCTGGGTTGTTTATTGGCACTGGTGGATTACAAACAGTAAAGTGGGATCAGATGTGATGCTTCAGTGGATTGTTACATTTAATGCATATTTATTGCAGTTGTTTTTGAATTTATATGGGAAAAATAATAAAACATGTGACAGCATTTTTTATGTTTTCATAGTTATGTGAATGTGTCATTTGACCAGGGGTGTCTAAACTTTTAAATACAACTGAATGTACCTTGTAATGCCTGGCAAGTGATGTATTACTCCCAGCTTTGTTTCTTTCCTTTTTTACTCTCAGGTTTTAATTCTTCTAAATGTTTTGCTTATAGATTATGAAGCTTTTCTATGAAAAAACAAGCAAATTAAACGACACCAAGGTAAGATATTTATTCTGTGGTGTGTGTGTGTGTGGGTGGGGGTGGGTGGGTATGTACGTGTGTGTATGTGTGTGTAGAGGTATACAGTGTTTATACTGTAAGTTGACTTATTTCTAAAGGCTCCATTCTAAAATATTGTTTGTAGTAATCATTAATATAATAGCATAAGGGGCCGTTCACATATCGCGTCTTTTGCGCGCACGTCCATTATTTCGAATGTAGACGCGCGGTAGCCACGCTCATAAGGGAAGCGGCACGGTCGCAACGCGCATGCGGTGCGACGCGCCCGTTTTTTTTTTCAGGCGCATCCGCACCACGTCGAGTTGAAAACATCTCAACTTTTCAGAATGCCGCAAGCACACTGCGGGTCATGTGACAAGATTCAACCAATTA
>JBBPCW010056408.1:0-18702 GCA_037974425.1 Phenacogrammus interruptus
ACACACACACACACACACACACACACACACACACACACACACAAACACACACACACACACACACACACACACACACCAATAAAGATGGAAATGGCATCCAATAGTTCTGGGAATTTGGCAAAGCCAAGGAGGAGGTGCCAGCAGCCAGCAGAATCTGCGCTCTATGGGTGGAAGTGTTTCCTATACTAGAGGAGGGGCAGCTGACGATAGCCACCAGCTGGATGGGCTAGTTCAGTTGTTGGGCTTGTTCTTGGAGCTGGTTCAGGAGCACCAGTAAATCTTCAGGATTAGAGAAACTCCTGATGCATCAGGGTTGGTTTGCTCACTGGCTAGGTACAGAAAATCGTGCACTTGCAGGATAAACTCCGTATATTTTAATAAACAAAATGGCAGGAAAGCACACACACAAAAATCAAAGACACAGTTTAAACTGAAGTCCAAGATAAGTCCAGTCATGTGACTTCCATGCTCAATTAGATCTTGACTGATCTAATCCAGTCAAGCTCAAAAGTGCTTGACTGGTTTGGCTGTTTTGGATTGCCCACGTGATAATCACCAATTAAGGGTCACTGCTGTTCAAAGCTCCGGAAGAGATCTCTGTTCTTGTTGCTGTGGACTCTCAAAGGCCATCTATTGTTAGTTACAGAGACATCTGTTTTCCATTTTCTGAGTTGACCATTTGAGTCAAATCAAATGACTCTGATTCTTTAAAGTTTTATGGCTGAATTAGGCACTGAAATAATAATCTGGGGCCCTGCAGCAGTGCAGTGGGCAGCATGGTTGTCGCAGTGGCGTGGGTTTCCTCTGGAGTCTCCGCTTTTCTCCCACAGTCTAAAGACAGGGGTGTCTTTGAACTGGGGATTCTAAATTGGCTGTAGATGTGAGTGTGTAAGCAAATGATGTGTATGTGTATCTGCTGTGGGCTGGTGCCCCACCCAGGGTGAGTCCCTGCCTCGTGCCCATGGACCACGGGATAGGCTCAGGATACCCACAACCCTAGTAAGGATTAAGCGGTTATAATAAATGAATGAATGAATTCCTTATTAATAATCCGTGAATTTCCTATTTAAAACACGGACCCTGTAACATCTTCTTGCAGTTATAGAATGTAGCACACTATTTCATTTTAGACCTATATCAATTTTAGACCAGAGAATCGCTCATGTTCAGACATTTTTGGATAGTGTACCATTCTCATTTTAGCGTTGACACTAATGTATAGCCACATAGCTGTGTTGCTGTTGTCAGTGTCACTGCATAGGAAATGATAGTTTTCATTTTTCATGTTTCTTTACATCAAATCATGTTATTTATGTCTATTCTCACCTTTCTCTAAAAGAGCAAGTCCCTTTATCCTCTGTCACTTGTGTTTGTTTGCAAAACGCCCAAAAATTCCATCCGGAAGTCATTATACAGTCATTTAAACACATACTGTTAAAATTCATTTAGAATAGTTAGTATTATCATTGATCACAGGTTTTAATCCAGCTCATCTTAGGTTGTCTCAGGCTGTAATACACTACCAGGTTGAGGTGGCACAAATTAGACTTTTGCATGAATGTGACACAGATCAGATGTTTTTAGGGCTGTTTGGACACTCTAGTCTGATCTCTTCAAAACATATCTGAGTCTCTTTTATATGTAGTTCTGTGTATCTCATAACGTGAGCAGATCAGCATAACAGATTCATCTGTTTTTTAACTGTACATATTACATCATCAGCCCGCTTATGCAGTGTTTTGCAACAAGCTAATGATGATTTTGTGAGTAAGCAATGTGAGGATCATCAGCTCAGTCTCCCCTGCAATAAATTAATAAAGTAAGATGTTTTGGTCCATGGCTACAAACAAAAGAAGGAATTGAACTACTCAGAAATGGTGTGTTGTTTGGAGCACGGAGTCACTGTTTTCTTTTCTGTTATTACATTTCTAAACCAGTTAAGACTAAATTGTTCTAAAATGTACTAAAATGTTTGCTTCCATTTCTTAAATGTAGGTTCTGTATAGGCCCAATATGTTTTCACACACATATATGTATTTTGCTGTTTGTAACTTATTAACCCTCTGGAATTTTAAAGTAGCAATTCTGTTTCAGATCAGTATGATTCCAAGGATGATTACATTAATACAAAACAGAGGAGCCAAGTACAAGTTTATTTACACACATCTTAAAGGCACATGGACAAAAACTACTTATTTAATTTCAAGAGATAAAGAGAGGTTGAAATTGTATACTGTAAAATTCAATTGTGTCCGTTTAGGTTATATAAGCCACACAAACGACGTAAGTTTAAAAAAACAATACAAGAAACATATAAGATATAGCCGTTTGTAGTAACGTTATTGAACAACTCACCGATAGTTGACACGACAGTCCCAACAAAGTAGAAAGCACCTGTAAAATCCCATCTCGGTCTGAGGGAGTCGGCGCGGATCCCAGCGGCCACGGCACTTTCATACTCCCTCAGAAAATAGCTGAGCTCCTGCAGACTCACGTTGAAGGCGTCGCTGAAGTTGTGGAGGGTTCGGTTCCATCGGCCGCGCGCTCGCAGCTCGGACGGCCTCTCGATGGCCGAGAAAACCGCGGCGCCGCACAGAAGGTACATCAAGATCAGGATGGCCAGCAAACCGAAGCGCCCGTTGTCCTCGTTGACGTGCAAGGAGCGGCAGCCTGGCAGTCTCTGGCCAGGCATCATCCAGATTTCAGCACCAGCAGGTCTGGACAGCAACACATCGGCGAGGCTCGCGTTTCACTTTTCTACTTCTACACGTTTCCTGGTCCTTCCGCAGCAAAGCGGATGGCTGAGGCGATATTTCTTACCCACTTGCTGGTTTACAAACCACACGAAAGGATTAAAGTAAAAAAGGGACTCATCCCAAGGCGTGTGTCCCATAACTCGTGGTTGTGGATCTGCAAAACGTTCACTGAAATTCACTAAATGCTGAGTGATTTTACTCTTTACGAGGCTGCAGGACTGTGCACACTGATCTGGTCATCCTCTCTGCCTCACTCACCCTCTGGGTCGCTGCACCAAATTGCCCGGGAACCACATCAATGGTGAACTCAAACGAAGACACCCTCGTGGTTCATCTTAAACCTCGTTTTGAGAATAACTCCGATCTCCCGTTAGAGGCTAAACAGCGCCGAGCAGACCATACATCATTAGACCGCGCATAGAAAAGGACGGAGCGAGGACGACGGAAAATGGAGAAAAGTAAATAAGAAAAGACCACTGTTACTGCTGGGTTTTCTCGCGCATCTGAGGTGCTTTTGTAAAAATAGGGCTCCGTTGTGCACTGTTGGTGAGTCTTTCGCTTCCCCTGTCCTTCTTCTGTGCTGCTTACACGGGACCCTGGCCACGGAGAAGCTTCCAGTGTGATTCTCTAGTGGCAGATTCATAATCAATACCGCTTTAATCCAACAGCGCAGGAAAGTTATCTTACCCTTGTTGCTCTCTTCCCTCTATACTGCATATCACCTTTCATGGTTCTTCCTGTTGGATCAGTGAGTCTGAGCCATGCTGCGCTTTTTAACTCCAGCAGCACTATCCTCGTCCATCAGTCAGTGAGAGATCTAGAAAACGAGTCCCAGCGGCGCTAGCAGTGCGGGATCTGTTGATTGGAAAAACTGCGGGGAATCTCTTCCCGGGACTGAAGACCCAAGTGAAGCTGTCCTACGCCAGCCTTGCTACACTACGCTATTGGCCAATCGACTGGCTGCTAGTGACTGCGATGTACAGTACTTGCCAGTCTGAGCTCAGGAAGGAGGGGCCAAGATTACAGATGAAAAAACAATGCGGTATGATAGTGGGAGGGCACTAGGTCTCCCCCCTAAAATGCGCCAAAAATGAACGAGTATGCTTTTGGGGCAGCTGGTAACCTAGTGGTTGGGGCGTCCCCCTGCGATCAGGAAGTCGTGGGTTTGATTCCCAAGACTGCTAAGCACCTCTGAGGTACCCTGAGCAAGATACCGTCCCCACACACTGTTCTGGCTGTCTGCTGTCTTCACTTGATAAATGGGTTAAATGCAGAGGAATCATTTCGTGCTGTTCATGCTGTGCTGTGTTCAGGTATGACAGAATGGTCACTGTCACTTCACTTAAGCGTGAGGCAAAACTAGAAATGCAGTTGTCCTTATACAAAATCGTCTTTCTGATTAAATCTTACAGTTAATGAATAAAATCATATCCATATTCTTGCGCCCCAGAAAAAAACGTTATTTTTGCAGCCTGTGCAACCCAAATCAACAGCATATGCGCTAACCAGGTTTGATCTTTAAAACACCAACCTGATCACTACAGCTCACCTTAAGTCATTAAGTCATTAAGAACTTGTTGCTATCAGGAGGTTGTCATAGGTAAGCAAAGGAAGGCAAACCCACTCTAAAATTGGGGTCATGTGAGGGTAAAAAAAACCCTTCAAGTTTCTTCTTACACGAATTGTAAATGTGGCTGTTAACTAAAATAGGAAAGCTATGGAAATGTTCACTTGAATTTGCGTCATTTATTTCTTATTTCTTATTAAAACATCTTAACATGCCAACAAATACTTTTCCAGCTTTAATTTTCAATGCACATCTCAGTATAAGTTACAGAAATGTATTTCTAATGAACAAATTAAGTTTTCTGCTCAGAAACAAACTTTTGGAATTCTTGTTGGAAAAGATCCTTAGTAACTATGGTGTGAAGAATTAGTTTAGACTAATGTAGTATAATTCCTGTTCAGACTCCTTAACATGTTAAACTGTGTACATATTTCAGCATATTAAATTAGTACATTTATTCTTATTAAAAAATATGCTGATAAAAAAAATACACAAAAATGCTAATATCTTTATCAGGATCCAGTTGGACTCAGTTCTGTTCCTTAATTCAGCACTGCTCAGCAAACTCATTCTGCTTGAGTGCTCATTTGTCCCCTGTTGCTAATAGGAGCTTATTGCTGGGAATCTGAGACACTTCATCAAGTGGAAGAATGATAACAATTATGTAATTAGGATCTTGGAAAGAGCACAACACACATGCTGCTTTTTGAGACTGATGAGATTCTGCTGGCTGCCTTAGCAAAGTGATTTATTTCTCTGTAGTTCTTTAAAAGGTGCACTGGTGCAGTATAGAAAATGATGAAAGGAGGGGAAGAAGGCAGTTTCAAAGGGAGGGCAACTATCTGTCTGTGCATGTTTCTTTGGGTTTGACCTTCCTACACCCATCTAATTTGCGCTGCTCCAAGAAAAAAAAACTGGGTAAGCAACACCAAAGGCCTCCCTGATTTATGTCCAGACTTGAAACATCTTCACTAACTTGGCCTTACACAATTTTTAACCCTGGCTGACAACTATGTTTTTTTTTTTTATCATGTGGAGGGACTTTGAATGCATCAAATGCTTTGTAAGACCATGTTTTGGTATTACTAATTTTAGGTAACGCGAAGCTGAAGAAATGCTTTTGTTGAAATAGGAATTTCTGAAATAAATTTGGCCTATGATTCATACCTATCTCTGATCTTGAATACATGCATCAGAATCAGAAAACTTTGTTGATCCCGTAGGAAATTGCTTATTCAATGACTATATGAAATATAAAAGTCTAAATTCAAATCTAAATTGCAAATCTGTAGAAGAAAAGCTCAATGTGAAAATACACTATGCTATATAGAGAAATCCTAGGAAAATACTATCCATAAGTAACACAGTTGAGTGAAATCTATCAGTACAAATTGTATATATGAGTAAGTTATTGTACTTAGTAGAGAATCAGTAATAATATTAAGTAATACAAAGTAATATTGACATAAGTAGTAATATTGTGCATGAGGAATATTGCAAGTAACATATTGCACATAATGAAATGATTCTGCACCCATTTAGAAAACATCACATGATAAGACAACTGCACATGAGATATTGCACATAATGATGTTTAACACCCGATAAGAACCTTGCACAATATTTCACACAGTAGATTGTTGCACATCGTAGCAAAAATAATGCACATAGTCTTTCACATAATGATAGTTATTTACCCCACTAAGAACATATACAAGAAGCAACGGGCTACTGCACAGATTATTGTGTGGATGTGTGACAGAGAAATGCCCTGCATCCCAATACTTTTGTCCAGTCTAGATAGATTTAATTCACAGTACCTCTCAACTGACAAAAGTATTTTTTTCTCCTCTCCCTATTGTATGGGAAATAACATCTTGTCTTGTTTTAGTCGACAAAAATGAAAAGACATTTTAGCATAGTTTTGATTTTATAAACCACATTTTGTCTCATTCTTATTCGTCAACAATATTACATGACATATTTTGTTGTAGTTACCGTCACATGAGCAGCATTAATGTTGCATCCCATCGTGTTTTTGTCACATGATAAATGTTCGTTGACCAAAGCAGCACTAGATGACACTCATGCCAAAAATGGTGATGTTAAAAATGATCATAACTATGTTGATGAAGGTGCTGATAATGGTGCTCAGAGTCTCAGTATTTAATTTGCTGAAAAATCTCTTTAATATGCTGAAAAAAAGTGCTGAATCTGCAGCTGTATCCCCTGGCAACAGATGCATCTAGTGCAGAAGAAATGAGGAAATGAGTAGGAGAGAGTGCTGGTACACTTTTAGAATAATTATTGTTTATGCTGTAGTTCCCAGAGTCCTGGGTTTTGTTTTGTTTGGCCTTTATGCCTTTTGGTTTCAATGTTTGAAAATGGAAGTCTGCACTGGTGTCTATTTTCTGAGTCTTGATGGAGGAAGACATGACAGATGGACCAGACAACTAAAGGAGCAGCAGACAAGGCTGGAATTGTGAGCAAGCACCCGAAGGGACATGTCCTTGGTGCAGGGATGACTTTCCTGCTGGAGTTCAACCATCAACCCACTGCAGGCACCACAGGCGTGGCATGGGGCAGCGAGGAGCAATCCGTGGAGGAAGAAGAGTGGCTGATGAAAGATCTCTCCCAGCTCTCTCAGGAGCTCATCGCTCGGGACATGGCTGGCGGGAGTTCAAAGAGGCCAGCACCCCAACAAGTGAAGAGGATGCCTGGAGCACTCCAGTGAAGACGCCAGAAAGGAGTGCTCTTTTTGTCCTCACACTGGTTCCAGGGACCACTATACGGGACGAGGAGAAGCTAGGCAAGGGGGATCCATTTGGGAATACAGGTGCAATGGTGGTCGTGGCTCTCTAGCCCACATTGATGACGTTCCCGAGTGACAAGGCTGTGTACC
The DNA here is from genome assembly GCA_037974425.1 of Phenacogrammus interruptus. Taxonomy (NCBI): domain Eukaryota; kingdom Metazoa; phylum Chordata; class Actinopteri; order Characiformes; family Alestidae; genus Phenacogrammus; species Phenacogrammus interruptus. The sequence continues at coordinate 7,226 of JBBPCW010056408.1, forward strand.
CTCGCGTAAAGGCTGTGTCCTGTGCCTGCACTGAAAAAATGCCAGCCACTTTTACCTATGTCAAGGTGGCATGTGACCAAGCCAGCTCCCCAGCTCCATCCACCAGCCCCGAGGTCAGAAGCTGTTAGCCCAGGGTCTGCTGAACCAGTTGGCCCCCAGCTGGTAGCAGTAGTTAGTGTGGGGGTTAGAGCAGGCAGCCCAGGGTTGTTTTGGTTGCTGGGTTTCTAGGGGGAAATATTAAGGCCCACGCCAGCCAAACAACATCCTTGTGTCCACGAAGCCAGAGCAGGGCCCATAGCCTTAGTTAGCCCTGGAGCAGAGCCCATAGTCTCAGTTACCCCTGGAGCAGAGCCCATAGTCTCAGTTAGGCCTGGAACAGGGCCCATAGCCTTAGTTAGTCCTGGAGCAGGGCCCATAGCCCTAGTAAGGCCTGGAACAGGGCACATAGTCTCAGTTAGCCCTGGAGCAAGGCCCATCACCTTAGTTAGTCCGGGAGCAAGGCCCGTAGCCTTAGTTAGTCCTGGAGCAGGGCCCATAGCCTTAGTTAGGCCTGGAACAGGGCCTAGAGTCACTGTTAGCCCTGGAGCAGGGGCTAAAGTCACAGTTAGCATTGGAGCAGGGCCTAGAGTCACAGTTAGCCCTGGTGCTGGGCCCATAGTTTCCGTTAGCCCGTAGCAGGACCCACAGTAGCCACTGCTAGCCCTGGAGCAGGGCCCAGATGGGCCTCAACTGCCCAGTAGCTGGGTCTTTAGGAGACACATTTAGCCCAGGGCCTTCAGGAGCCACAGAAAAGTCTGTAGACTGGCTGTTAGCCAAGGTTGAGGGGCCTTTAGAAGGATCTATCACCTACTTTGGAGACCGGGGGTCTTCCCCTGAAATTTTTAGGGGGGTGTGGGTACTGGGGTCTTGCAGGGTTCCAGGGGAGCTCCATGGAGGGAGCTCAGTCCAGGACAACAGTGAGGGGCTTCCTGGAGGAGGCCTTGCCCATCTGGACAGGGATGGGCTCTGTGACTAATGATTTATTGGGGAATACAGGCGGTGGTTATTGTGGTGGTATTCAGTGTTGATGTGCATAACTGGATTGCTGCTTTTGAGCTGATCAGTGTGTCATATTTAAATTCTGGTCAATTGAATCTAGCTAAAATCTTTTTTTTTTTTTTGCAAACAGAACTATGACTCTCTAAAATCTGCAGCTGCAGGGTTCCAGAAGGCTCAGATTATTGTCCAATTTTATTTTTGATCAGTCAGAACATTACACACACCTGCCTAATATGTAACATTACTGAAAATGCAGCAGCTACTTGTCACAAGCTGGTGGCTAAATACATATTTATTAACTGGTTTACATATAGAATTAATGTGGTAGTTAGTACACTTAAAGGGTGACATGTTGAGGAGTGATGTAAAGTGTTGTGGGCATACTTGACCTAGTTTAATTTTGAGTAGAACATAGGGTTGGTTGAGACCAGTCACCACAACATCCTCTCCATGATCCTCTCCTGGTTGCCCATTCCTGTACACCCACTGGAACCTCTGTCTGGCACCTTGTCATGGGAGAAGCTGTGCAGCAGAAAACATTCTGTCATTTCCCGAACTGTGGGCATCTTTTGCAGCATGTCATGATTTGAAGAATTGACCTACCTTTGTGAGAATGTATAGACCAAGGTCTTGACAGAATAGGCAAAAGGTACAGAATCCCAAGCAATATTTTGCCTTACTCTGTGATACCAGAAACAAAGCTCAAGGATACACAAAACCCCAAATTGGGATATAAAAAATCTCTGCAACACCACAGACATAGACGCATTGAAAAGGGCAAGTCAACAAGGAGGTTGTTGTTCAAAGACTGATTGATTTTCTTGATCTTGCATGAAGGAAATCCCCCCTCCCAAAAAGATGTAGCAAGCCTGATCTGTCCTGCAGCCAATGTCTCTATGGCTTTATGCTCTGGAATGAGTTAGAACTGTAGCAATGCCACAGCTTTCCAAGGTGAGGAAATGTCTGTTGGAATTGTGTAAAAAAACGGTTACAGCTAATGGGGATATTGCCCCAGAAATTGTACCAGGATGCACAATGGGAAGAAGGCAAGTTGGCTGGGAAACTTGAGTCTCCTTCATGGCAACCAAATTCCCTAATGCTAGTGCTTTTTTCAGCTGGATAATGCACCCTGCCACCTGCCATAACGTGTCCAGGAGCAGTTTGAGGAACATGATAGACTTCAATCTAATCAAGCAGTTGTGGGATGCACTGGATAAACTGGTCCGATCCATTGAGTCCCCACCTTGCAACTCACAGGTTTTAAAGATCTGCTGCAAATTGAGCCAATACCACTGCACACCATCAGAGGTGCGGCGAGGTATATGCCTCGATGGGTCAGAGCTGCGACGTGAGGGGTTTTAATGTTAACGCTAATTGGTGTGTCCACACATTTACATATTTGATACTGGCCTTTTTGTATTGAGCTTTTAATAATAGGTTATAAATACAGTCTATGTTTTCTGCTAGATACCTTTCAGCAAATCAAGTACGTTCGTTCCAGGCGGTAAACATTGCAAATCTACAGGGCAGACAGATGAGAGAGTTAGAGTCAAACAGGTGAAAAGGAATAGAAAGATAGTCATAAATGGGCAAACAAAGGGAGGTATACAGATGACTGAGTGAGAGAAAGGGAGATTCTATAATATATTCTATATGAGAGAAAGAAAGTGAAAATGAATGTATTGTACTTAATTAACTTGATTTGATCAGTATTGATTACATGCAAAGTTGATACACGCACACACAAATACACACAGACACACACACACACACACATTATTTATATATATATATAATGCGGGTTATATATATTATGCGGGTATGGTACCTTGCTCATTGGGGTGGAGGTAGCTCAGTGGGTAGGATACTTGCCTCCAGACCAAAAGCTCACCAGTTCGAATCCTACCTTCAGCACCACCACTGGATTCCTGAGCAAGACCCTTAACCCTACGTTGCTCCAGGGAGAGACTGCCCCCTGTAGTTAAGGAATGGAAGTCGCTTTGGATAAAAGTGTCTGATAAATGCCTTAAATGTAAATGTAAATGAAACCTCACTAGCAGTGTTAGGATTTGAACCCACAACCTTCTGAGTGCCAGTGCAACACCGAACCACTAGGCCACCAGCTGACCTAACACATCATTACTGAACAAAAAAATGTTTGCAGTAGCACTCTAGATGATGACTACACTCACTGCTGGTAAATTAAAGCAAACAAAAATCAATCATCAGTTGTAATTCATTCATTATTCGTCATTATACCGCTGTAAAATGACTGGGTGGAATGTAAGACATGAAACATTAACTAAGACCTTCGTCTGATATCAGTGAAGGAATTCAGTCCTAGCAATGATAAGAAAAACAAAGGGGCAGCTGGTGGCCTGGTGTTTACAAAATTGTCCCTGTGATTGAAAGTTCATTGGTTCAAATCCCAGGACTGCCAGTGGCACCACTGAGGTACCCTTGAGTAAGGTACAGTCCCCACTGTACCTTACTCAAGTGAAAAGTGTAAATGCAGAAGGCTAAAGCAATTCCCCCAGGATCAAAGAGAAATGAAAAAATGTTCCCTGGTAAGGTTTTTTGCCATTATTTCTGAGACTGTAGGGATGTGGTGTCTACATATGTCTGGTTCTTGAGTGTGTGGTTGGATCTTGGGTGGGACTCCATGGCTGACACAAAATACTTAGTTCAGCATAAACAGTCATTGCTATCCTCAGCAGCTACTGCCTTTGTATCCCACTAATATGGTTTTAAACATGAACTTTTTAACTAGTGTGAGGGAAATGGTTTGAGCAACAGTGATGGCAACAGCTGCAGATTGCTAGATTCATGATAACTTCCCCTGACTTAACCTCAGCTTCTTGTCCATGTAACATGTTTTTGTGTAACCCAGGTAGTTGGCTAGGTAATAAGTCTGAAAATTATCTTAATGTTAGGGCTGACCTAATGTTGTAACCTATCTAGGGTCCCTCAGCATTGCTGCAATAGGTAACTACCTAGATTGCCTAAGTCTTAAAAACCCAAACTAGGGTGTTTGGAAAGAGACTAAACGGACATGGTAAACTCAGAAGAAATGTCTAGGAGCTTAGGGTTGACTTTAAAATACTGTAACAAAAAGGAAAAAGATGTAAAACTGGAAAGAGCCAGGGAAAATTCAGAGAGAAATGAAAGAAACCAAATGTAAGTCAAAAACACCCAATACTGAGAAGATAAAACACAACTGAAAACAAGATAAGCTTTAAAACACTTGAGAAAAACAACAATTTATATTAAAAAACAGGATGATAAAACCCGCAAAACCAATGGGGAAAAAACAATCCATAAAACACAACAAAGCAACAAATAGTGAGCTAGGAAAGTCAGAGAAAGACAGTGCTAGTATAAGACATTGCATTACATTACTATCATTTGGAAGATTCAAGCAATAGGACTGTGTGAGAACCAGATGAGAGTATTAAGTGCTAAATCTTTGACATAACCACCATTACCAAGTCCTGAGAACCACCTCACGAAGATTAAGAGACCGAACACCTGTAAACCTGTGAGAAAACACTCCAACACCTGACCCAGCTGGAGCAACCACGCAGAACTGTCTCTAACGGAAGACATAAGATACAAAGAAGGTATATAGTGCCCTCTTGTGGCTGCTGGAGCCCATAGCAACCCAGTACGCCACGGTAAAAAATTAACCTCAAACAAGATACATATCGTTACTTATCAATACTTTGCTTACCTACAGCTACTGCGTATCTTTGTACCCTAACGGCATTAATCCCACCCTTCCTTTTAGATAACTGATAACTTGGCCCTCCTGTAGTTATGTGGGGGCAATTAAAGCAACATAATATATGAAGTAGGCTATGTCCTAAGATGGCATACTCTTTTTTGACTGCTTCATTTTGCTTTAAAAATGTTCTACCTCGTTAGTTTATGTCCTTGGTTCTTCTTTAGAAATGTTTAGCACTGAATTGGTCCCGAATGTGGGCCACAAACAAGATCAAGTAGATAAAAGCCTCCACTTGACTACATCTCCGAGCTCAGAGATGGCAAAGGCAACGAATGTAAGAAAGCAATGCGGTCTTTCTTTCTCTCAGGGGGCGGGTTTAGCCTAGCACTTACCTTAGCTTAGATTTCATGCCACTTCTTAGGCACAGAAACCAAGTGTTAATGATTCTTACTCAAAGAGAAGGACAAAAGATCTAAGTAGACCCGTGGATAGCTGTGATGAGCTGGATAGTTATTCCTGCCAAATATGTATTATAAAAGAATGATCATAAATACAGTGTACAGTGAGCTCCATTATTGGTACTCTTGCTAAAGATGATTTAAAATCCTTTTATAGCCAATTGTAGTCACCCCAAGAAATTTTAATGATGATCCTATTAAAATTACATTTGAAATACTAATTTTCAAAATACTAATATATTTTACTCAATATTAAATTATAAATTAAAAGAGCTGCTTGACTTAAAATGCCCCTACTTATGGCAATTATTGTTTAAGAAATACAAAGCTGTCAAGAACCAGTCTGGCAGGGTCACAGGGGCATTTTGTCAGCAGCCACAGTGAAAATTCTCCGAAGACTACAGTTTAGAAGCATGTGAACAAATTGTATGTAATGCATGCTAGAAATAAACCTTTCCTATCTTTTGGCCAGAAGCGAAAAGAACTTGCAGTTTGCCAATTGCCACTGGAACTTTAACTGGAACAGGGTAGTGTGGTGAGAAAAAAAATAGAGCTCTTTGACTTCAAATGTTCAAGCAAAATGTTTGGCATAGAAATGGCCCCAAATACCAAGTATTAAATATGTGATGTGTGATGGAGAATTTAGGATGCTGTGAGGCTGTTTCTCCTCTAAAGGTCTGACAGTGTTGTTCACATTCACATGGTTGAGGATTCAAGAAGTTTAAGGAGATTTTGTAACAGAAACTCTGACTGCATATGCTAAGAAGCAAACGTTTGGTCATGACTGGATCCTACAACACACCAGTACAACTATTCAGAGCACACATCAAAATTAACACAAAATTAGGCTTTTTCCATGGTCATCCCAGTCCCCTAAATCCAGCAAAAATCATGTGAGTCAAGAAATGCAATTTCTGGAGAAAATCTGCATTGAGGGATGGCTGATTCTGGGCTCTCGATGCTGTTCTGCTGGCAAAAGGGGTTACAGGAAATACTAAATGAGAGAGTGTTAGAAATTATGATTTTTTTTTCAGAATTCAACTTATTGTGTGATAACCATTGACATTTCTAGTGGCAATGTGAATTCTAAATGTATAATATAATTAATAAATTCACCATCGGCCCACCAGCAATGCCCAGTATACCAGATGGTCAGTCCAGCCCTGCTGTCAAATGTGATACACATTTTTAAAACTATGTGTTTCTTATGTACTTAATCTTTCTTTTTTGTAAAAATGGGTTGCCAGGCTGTGCGACTTCATTCCTGCTTTATAAAAAGCATAGTTGTTAAAAGATACATTGCACATTACACATATTATACTAATTTGGTTTTTGGATATTTGATCATTTAGAATGGGCAAAAAAGAACAAGTGGTTCAAAACTTTAAAAAAAAATACCATCTAAAACTACACTGTACATTTATTAATAGGTCGTCTAGTTAATAAATGTACATTGTAGATTTTTATGGTATTTATGGGTCACCATTTCAATTTCATTGTTTTCTTAGCAATGGGTGGTAGTTCATGTTGTCTACAGACAATTGTTACCAGTGGAAACATGACATTTAACACATAGCAGTTAAACACAATTAATTATGCTTTTTGTAATAAAATATTAAATTATATGTAAGGTCTGTGGGTCTTTTGGTACCAGGCCAAACAAAAATAGTATATTGTTATCAGAGTCTGAAAGATCTTTTATTTTGAAAAAAAAAAAATAATAATACGCCACTCGTCTCGGTCACATTATATGGTACATCTAAAATTTAGCCCACAAGCTAGAAAAAATGAGTTAAAAACTTTGTTGGGGACTGCTTTTTGTTTACACAGATAAAGACAAGATCTGTTAGAAAACTGAATTTGTTCAGAGAGATATTTTTGGGCGTGTTCTATCCAAGGATTCATTGTTGACAGGTCATTATTAAAATATCTTATTTTTACATTCAAGTGTGTAGAATTTAGTAGAAATGGTATGGACATGACCCTACCAATACTATGGAATTGTGCATAGCACTTATTTTGATCCAAAATTAAAATATAACCATTTTGCACAGTGTCTCGTTCTCTACTGTGAGCCTGCCCTCTAACCCAGTCTCGCTAATGGGGATTGGTGTTCTTTGCTGTCACTACATTTGGCCGTAAGAGGGACTGTTTGTCTGTTTGCTAGATGCACTGCAAATGCATGAAAATATGGGTCTCGAAAAAATTCAGTAAGGGACAGTGGATTGTATTTTTCAGTAAGGCTGATTACCACACCTGTAGCATTGCAAATGTAGAAATTTGGGGGGTGCACAAGTGTACACATTGTTGATCTATGACAGATGTTGACATTTGCACTAGTCTCTGTTAAACTGCCTCCTTGACATTAGTTGCTTTTAACTAATAACTTATCACTAAAAGGTAAAGGTGGCAGAAGTCATAATATCATAATTATTTAACTTCCACTGGTCCCCTGCAGACTGCTTTTTATGTTTCTACCAAAATTAAGCTTATAGTTGCCATCAGCTGGATACTCGGTACAAAATGACACTTGCAGAATTGCAGTTTTTGGTAGAGATAAATATATGCAATTGCTTATTTAAAAAAAAATAAAATAAAATATGAAGCATGCCAGAATGATCTAGTCAGCCAAATAACTCTCGCACACCCTTCCTGGGGGTGGTGACGGGGAGGTCTTTGGTTTAAGGTATTCAGCAACATGAGAAAACAGATGGAAAGGGTCTCAAATGCCTCCCCATGCCACTATGGTATTACCGAAAGAACAGAATAGAATTGTACACCCAAAGAGAGCGTGTCTTAACGAAAACTTTTTTTAAATAAGCTGCACTCCTTGTCTAACTGTTAGTGCATTGTAGTGATGGGCACATGAAGCTCCGAAGCGCATATCAAGTATAAGGGGGCGTGGCAAACGAAGCCTCGCTTCGAGGCGTGTATCGTTTAAGCAGGAAACCACGTGACCGAATGTCAGCGTCTCATCCCAAGTGTCACTTCCTGGATTGTTTTGGGTTGTTTTGTTGGAGAGTGCACACGCGAGTATCGGACAGAATTTTCTTTTCTTCGTTTTTTATGCAACTTATATCACATTCCACATTTGCAGTTTGTATAATTGATGGACAAATGAGGCTCCGAAGCGCGTATAGAGTGCAAGGGGGCGTGCCGGCCTACTGGATGCTAAGTTTCTTCAGATAGCCCATCACTAGTGTATAGGGTGTATCAGTACCCGATCCGTGCCGCCTGCCCGATCGGTCCCAGGTCAAGGACACTGTACACAACAAAATGATTAAAAAAAAACAAGCATAAATCCAGACAATTTATAGAATCTACAATAAAAAAATACAAAATAATATGGTAGAGTGGGAGAAGATTATGCTGAATTAGGTGTTGTGAACCGGTGAGTTTTAAGTCTAGATTTCATAATAATAATAATAATAATAATAATAATAATAATAATAATAAATTTTATTTATAGTGCCCTTTTCATTTGTACAGGCCCCCGTTTCTTGGCCTGTGAGCAGGCGCCTTTAGAGAGAGTCTATTGGTCTGCTGGCAAATTACGAATCAAGCCCCGCCCCGCGGTCCCTGAACTTCCACCGCGCGGCGGTTTTCCCGCGAAGACGCTGCTCGCCATCTCGACTTTTTATCCAGCGGTCCTGGTCTGGTTCGAAGAGTCATGGCAAAACAGAGTTCTATTTTTAATTTCTTCACTAAGTCGCCGCCGCTCGTTGCGAAAGCCAAATCTAATTCGTCTCCAGCAGAGGCAGATTTGCCTTCTTCAGTCTGCAAATCCAGCACTTCCCCCAAAGAGGAGGCTAAGCATGTCGCCCAGAACACTAAGAAGATCTCGACCAAGCCAGGCACGACTCCGGCTGAAACTGGTCGTGCCAAACTGTTTGGAGAGAAGACTGTGGCTTCAAAGCAGAGGTAGGGGAAGCCGAGCAGCTGCATGCTCCAGTTTAGCCCAGTAGCGGGGTCACGGTTAGCTCACTCGAACCGAGCGAGAAAAACAAGTGAAGTAACTTTAACAGAGTGAACTGTGTGTGTTAGGATTTTTTTCACGCAAATGGTTTTATCTTTGTCGCTGCTGGTGTTACTATGCATTCTATCCACAGTTGGGTTGCTTGTTAGCATTCCATTAGCACTGTCGAGTGTTAGGTCTTCATAGTTTTCGACATTTTCTGAGTTTTCTTGGCGGGAGCTGCAGGACTTAAAGGGGCGGGGGCCTGGATTGCTCCACCCCTTTGGGGTTTTGTTTAAAGTGTAAACTGACCATTTGTAAAACGTGAACACGGCACGTTGTGGAATTCTCTGGGTTTAAGCCATTCACCAAGGGAAGCAGCGGGCAGCCAGCAATACAGAGGCCAGTGAACAGTGTGCGGGGACGTTACCTTGCTCAAGGGTACCTTGGTGTTGTCACTAGTAGTCCTGGGATTAGAACCCACGGCCTTCAGATTGCAGGGGTGAGGCCACTAGACCACCAGCTGTCCCAATGTGTGTGCAAATCCCTTTTACATGTAGTACGAGCCAGAGATGGGGACTCGAGTCGCACCAAGACTTGAGACTTGAATTTAAACTTCCCTCAACGACTTGAGACTCGTAAACAATGTTTCATAGAATTATTTATTTACATCTCGTGCACCTCGCCCTGGTGTCCCATTACTTTTTCCGACGTGAACAGTTTTTAGCTAATAACGGTTTTCGAGGGGTCGTTGGAAAGGTGCGAATTTCACATTTGGAGTGCGAGATATATTTTTCATATTTAACATTTATGAAATGTTAAATTTAAGATCATTTAAGGCAAATCCTCCATTTTGGTGAGGGCATATCACCCACCTCCCCTTACCTCACCCATACCCCCTTGGAAAACCCAACCGTAATAACCAGTTAAAATACTATTTTCATATCACACATTCTGTATAACACACGTCAGTCTCTGTCATGGTTTTATGCTGCTACAAACTGCAGTCATATTTATTGCCGTTTTAAAATTGCGCATATTTATTTATTGATGTCCTGCATTTTTTTGCACTCTTGCACATCTCTGCTGCTAAACTACAGTACTGGTCAAATACTGTACTTATCCTCAATGTAGCCATTGTCATTTGCACTATACATTGTCTTGTCCTGTCTCGTTTAGTGGTATTGTTGCTCTTGTTTGGTCCTGTTTTGCACTTGTGTTCTGTTCTGCTCTTGTGTAGCACCATAGTCCTTTAGGAGCGCCGTTTCATTTTTACTATGTAATGTGTATATGGTAGAAATGACAATAAAATCTACTTGACTTGACATATCACAGCATGCAGTCCCGCCCCCAGCTAAGTAACAGCCAGTTGTAATTGTGGGGTGTGGACAACTAGCATATCTTTTAAACATTTAGTGCTCAAACTTTACAGCTCAAAAATCCCACCTATAGAGTCCCCATTTGTAAACATTGCCACTCAGGGACTTGACTTGACATGTGAACATCTCTGGAAGGAGCCAATATCTACTCAGAGTGCTAGCATTGTCTCGGGTCTTGAAGCTGACTTTAAAGCACTGTTGATCAAAACCTGACTTACAATGCTTAATTTGGAATATCATTTGATTAATAACCGTATTCATTAAAGTGCATCTTTGGAATTGCCTGATAAAGTAATCTGGCCTTACAGTATATGCTGTATTTACCTGATCTTGTCTTTCAGCTCGGCATTCCCTTTCCATGCGGGTGATCTGGTGTGGGCTAAACTAGAAGGACATCCCTGGTGGCCCTGTATGGTAGTGCCCCACCCACTGAGTGGACAACAAATAAGAGGCAAAGGCCAAGATCAGAGAGTGCATGTGCATTTCTTTGATGAGCCGCCAACAAGGGGCTGGGTCAAAACAAAATACATTCAAGAATTTAAGGGTAACTTGGATTTTTATGGTTCCACAGTTCTGAAGCTAACATACATTTATCATTTATTAACTTTGGGTTTTGGGTGCAACTTACAGGTTCAGACTGTGCTGATGCCAGAACAGGCGGTTTGTTCTTTAGTGGCAAACCCGTGATTCGTAGTGCGATGGAACGGGCGGATCGTGTGCTACAGGACAGTCTAGAGCAGAGACTAAAGATGCCAGTCTGCATGGATGTCTCAGATGAGGAAGACGAGGAGATGGAGGTATATAGTAATAAACAAAAAAATGGGAATTGATAGCCATGTTCAATAGATATATATATAATGTGTGTGTGTGTGTGTGTGTGTGTGTGTGTGTGTGTGTGTGTGTGTGTGTGTGTGTGTGTGTGT
>JBBPCW010059415.1:0-18598 GCA_037974425.1 Phenacogrammus interruptus
GTGTGTGTGTGTGTGTGTGTGTGTGTGTGTGTGTGTGTGAGAGAGAGAGAGAGAGAGAGAGAGAGAGAGAGAGAGTGTAGTTAGTGCAGCCCATTTTAAAGGGGGCTTTTTGCATTGAGGTTTAAGGTTTAAGTCTATTGCATAACTGCCCTCTGCTGTTGCAGTATTGGCAGTACACCACAAGAATTAAGTATTTAATACACCTTGAGACTTATTGAATTTATTATAAATAAAACAACCTAAAACACAATTTCCCTAAGATTAGCATCTTACCAAGTCTTGCATCCAATCCAATCAAAATTGACTGAAGATGATTTCACATCCAAATGTTTAGAAATGACAGTAACCTTGTAAAAAATAAGAGTATCACTTTCCCCTCAAGATACAGTAGGTTAACTGACACAGAACCACAGAATTTGTCAAAGAGACTTCAGTACACATAGGACACAATGGACTGATTCTTCAGTCTGTCACCTACAGTTTTATTGCCACATGACTGTCATATTAAGATTCTTCCAAAAACTTGGTGACCTGAGTTTGTAAATTATTTAAAACTAGTCAGTGTAAGCTATGGTTATTAGAAAAGTCTGTGAAAGCATTCCCCATATAAAACAGTCATGGGCGTCGTTAGGTGTATTTTGGGGGCGTCTGAAGCCCCCCCCAAAATGATCCCAAGCCACCCTAAATATATAGTCATTGTTATACTATTTTTAAATTATATCCCTACATTTCAAGATATCACTGAGCACAGATACACACTTTACAAATAGAAACAAGACTATGAATTATAATAAGTCTAGCTATCGTTATTGAATTAAAATGTTGTACTGGTTGTTGAAGCTGCTGTAGCAGGAGGGCATTAGGACCCAGGCAAAGCTACACGGCACTGCTTGTTAGTAGCAACCGGAGCCCGTTTAGTAATATTTCTCTGTTAGCAACGTTTGTACTCAGTTCAACAGAACAATACTATGAGTAGGTGACAATAACTGTTCATTGCTTAACTTCACTTGTTTCCTTAAGTGAAAGGAAAGGTTTGGTGAAAAATTTTCAGCCCTCTATACATGCTAATTCCTTCCTACAACCCTAGGGGCCTCCCTTGTCTTTCCATCCTAGTATCCTTGAATACGGCAGAATAAGATAACATCAGTGCACACCAATGGAACGTTTCAGAGCAGCCTTGAAAAAACTGAATGTGACAAAATGTAACTAAATATGTTGTTTGGTGTCTGTTGTTGAAAATTAAAATACTTTGATAACAACCTTGTGGTCCCCTTGTAAAATAAAAATATGTATGACTTAAATGTGTTTTTTGATTGTTTATGTTACCTTTAGCTCCCTGCCAAAGACATGTTATCCAGCTTTCTGAGATGATTTGTTGATCCCAGTAAATGGAAGAGCAATTCAAGTTAAATCTATAATTGCCTGTGTTAACCTATTTTGTGAACATTGGTTCATTTAAAACTCATTAAAAGAGTTTTGTTTATCTGTATAACTAAATTATTAAATGTACATAGTAGTTTGATGTGAGACAAAATATGAGGTCTCAAAGATAAAAACAACCTTTCCCAACAATTTTTGCTACAGTTCTTCTGTACTCCTACTCCTGAACTTAACTGTGTGTGTTAATGTGGTTTGTAGTGTTTACAAAGGTGAGAATAATGTTTTTTTGGACTGATGCCTAAGAGGAAACCTTTCATTTCTAAAGATGCTTTCATTTGACAGAACCATTTTACAAAAGGATGTAAGTGATAAGAACTTCTTAAAACATAAAACTTCAGTATGGCATAAAAACACCTTTCTACCTGACTTTTATACACATATAATTATAGAATAAACACAACAGGTAAGGCAGTAGTTTTACAGTTTATATTTTGTGATATTTACATACTGCTCATTGAAGATTATTTAAGTTATAAACGTACAGGACGACATCGCAGCCGGCCTTTTATTTGACAAAATTTTTTGGCAGTACCAACATTCAGCTGATGAAAGCATTCAAAAACATCCCAATCATCAATTGCATTGGAGTATATATATGTGTGTATATGTGTGTGTCTGTCTGTCAAGTCAAGTCATTTAGACCTTTATTGTCATCCCAGCCATATACGTATAGTATACAATGAGACAAAATATTGGACATACAACACAGCACACTGACAACACAGACAAACATGTGGGTATAAACGGGGGACTAACTTCAAATTAAACCTATATATGTATAAATATATTTTTGAATGTGCTATAATAAAATGTACAATAGATAAAAATACAGTAATCCTCAGTATACTCAGTTAGTATTAGTGAACTGTGCCCTGTCTAAACATGTGGGTAGAGAGAGTTATTTCTTTAATTAATTAATAATTCAAAGGAATAAACACAAAAACACTTAAAGGACAGGCAAATGCATTCAGATTTAGCAATTTGATGATGCATCCACCTTTAAAAAGTAAAAAAAAAAATCGTTATCGGTATCGGCGATTCTGGCTCTGTATTTACTTGGTATCGGATCAATACCAAATTTTGTGGTATTGCAACCCACTATTACACACACACATACACAAACAAATAAACCAACACAGTGGGACACAGTGGGGAGACTATACTATACACAGTATAGTATACAGACTAAGTATAATTATAACCACAATTAGAATATAGAATTATAAATTTATAGCCATATTACAGTGTTGTATACAGTACGGTTATAGTACAACAGACTAAAGACTACGGACTACAAATAATGAAGCATGCGTGTTTGTGTGTGTGTGTGTGTGTGTAATTATACGTGTGAGTGTGAGTGTGAGTGTGAGTGTATATGTGTGTGTAGTTCTGCAGGTTATAGTGAGTAGAGGACTTTTATTTTGTCTCCTTTGTTGCTATCGTGTGGCTCAGGAGTTAGGTCACGTGAGAGGGCAGCTGCTGCCTGCCACTTCCTCTGGTCTCGCGCGACTGTTTACATGGTATCTGCAGGATGGGCAGAACCGGGTGAGTGCAATAATAATTTTGGCTTATTATACTCACTCACGTGTGTAAAAGCAGTCTCTGTGGTGATCTGTGAATAAATAAAGGTGCAGCAGAGCTCTGTGTATGTGAGCTGAAAGGTGAACTTGGTAAGGGCCTGTAAACGCAACTGCCTGCCTGGCTAATCAGCACTCCTGACACATTTGACATGTTTTTGTGACTTATTAATACCCTTCTTTAATCCAACATATTATTAGACAAATCGTTTAATTCATTCATTCATTTGTATTCTTTATTGTGATAAAGATTTTTTTTTCTTTCTGAAATACCACCACTGACCTTAGCAGCTGCAAGCAGGGCTGGTCTTCCTGAGGTTCTGCAGTATCAGTTAATGTATTTCAGTATAAATGCAGGCGCTGCAGGGGCCTTCTACTCTGAATCCATTTTGCAAATGTTGCAGGTGTCAAATACACTGTTTCAGGGGTGAGTTGTAGGGAAAACGTTCAATAACAGACATTTTTAGTGACGTTTAGCACGATATACACTCTATGAGCGTAAGTATTGGGACACACCTCTTAATTATTGTATTCAGATGGCCGGTTATTACTTCCAGCGTAGTGCAATCTTAATGTGTCAACATCCCAAGACATTCTGGACCGCTATACTTCCAACTTTGTGGACACAGTTTTAGGAATTTATTTCATTATGACTGTGCCCCAGTGCATAAAGCATGGTCCGTAAAGACATGATTGGATGAGTTTGGTGTGGAAGAACTTTATTGACCCACACAGAGCCTTCATCTCAACCCCATCCACACCTTTGGGATAAACCGGAACAGAGACAGTGAGCCTCCTCATCCAACATCAGTGCCTGACCTCTAGGGGCTCTAGGGGCACAAATTCCCCACAGAAACAAAATTCCAAAACAATGTGGAAAGCCTTCCAAAAAGAGTGGAAGCTGTTCTAGCTGGAAAGGGGGAACTACCTCCATATTAAAGTCTGTGAATGTGAATGCAATCTCATTGAAGTCCCTGTGTTTGTAATGGTCAGGGGTCCCAGTGTACTTTAAAGCCTTGATCATTTAGGTAAGTGTTGTTGATGAACACACAACATGCATGCTATGCCTAGATAAGCCAATCACATAGAAAAGTAAAACTGCTTAAGGCATTTTGTGATGTAATTTAGCACAGTAATAAAAAATATGTTTTCGGTAGTGGTAAGTCCACTCAGCGATCTGTATGCCCTCCACTGATGATGAATAACAGAGTGGGTTCTGTCTCAGATGTTATATTGTGATAGATGTTTATATTTTTTTCTGAGAGATCTCCAGTCACTTCTGTTGTGTGAATTTTTCATGGTTTTAATCCACTTAATGCGATGTTTACCTGTTTTATAGGCTGGAGACCCCATCATTTAGCATAACACTGTCAGAAGAGGGTAATGTGGTTTGCTGTGCTTTATTTTTTTTAATGGTGCTCTATTTTCTTCTCTTGTTGAGGAATGACTTTGCAAGCTTTTACTTGTTTGTTTTTGACCTCAGGGAGCAGAGTCAGGGCAACAAAATCATACTAGTCTGTAGCTGCAACGTCACAAGACTAGCACACACTGTACACAAGGGGTCAGAATGGATGGCACCTCAGCTGCGATGCAGTATACATGAAAAGCTGGTTCACTGTCCGTGTGACTTCTGTATAAGATGTTGAACAAAGAGTTCTTTGGGCCATCATAATTTCAGTCAGAATTTCTCTGTGAACTGTTGGAAGGAAATAAGTCAACACAATAAAATATTGCTGGATTTGCAGTGAAAAGAATCCTGCAGTACCAGTACCAGTAAGGCTCTTTGTAAGAAAGTGGCCCTTTTGGTGCTGTATGAAACATTCTTTTAAGAACAGTTTGCAATAGAATCTCCATCTTACAGAAGAACCATCCAACATTCAAATGATTCTTTTGGGTACTTGGTTCAGAATAGAACCATTGTCTTTCCTGAAGTACTCTTGAAGAAAGAAAGAAAGAAGAAAAGATAATAGATAGATTGATAGATTGATCGATCTCCTCGCTTTAAGTGTGTATACAGCATATTTGATAACCCCTTGTTATCTTACATGGGTCTCCACTTCAGGTTTGCAAAGATCTCATATATTGTGGTAATATTTGCTAAGGTAACATGTTTATCTGCAGCTGAACTAAAGACAGGAATCTCAGTTAAAACCTTTCTCAGATTAGAAGTCTTCTCTGTTTAGATGCTGTAAATAACTTATGATTTGCTGTTATACGTTTCTTTTTGACAATTGCCTAATGCTGTTTCTTTTAGGAGATTCACAATTAGCTAAGTCATCAAAGATCCGCATTTTTTTAAAAAAAAACTTGGTCCTTGGATTCATTTCCATTCTATCAAGGACCCCTTTACGCTTGTGCTGTTTTGCTGTGTTATGCCTTATCGAATGGGATGAAATTGTCTCAGACCTATAGTGGAAAAGTAATTTGGCTTTGTGTCCTAGCTTGATATCTAAATGAACAGGGATTACAAATCACTTGTCTAATTTCATAGGAAAACATATAGCTGACCTCAAAAGGGTGTCTGCTAATTAACAGGGGTTTAGCAGTGCATCAAACAGTTGTTATATCACAATGCATAATGTGACCATCTGCATCATGTAGAATAGGGATTCTATGACATTTGACACAGCCAATTGTAATCAACTGCCCTGTCCTGTACATTCATATCATACTGGTACCCAGTTCTCTGGATCTAATTTTACTGGTAAATTGTACCAGAACTGAATATGTTAATCTGGAGTTTTTTTAAATTCAGATTTAAAAATTGGAAGAATATTTAATTGTTTTCGGTCTTACTTTATTGAATATGTGAATGTTTAAAACCATGAAATCGAAATTGGGAATTGAACCAAATTGCAAGTTTACCAAATTGTTACTCCCCTACTAGCTGACATAACAGAACTGGCAGTTTGAGTTCTCCTCTGAATATATTCGGCTATCCTGGCTGGCTTCACGTGAATCTGAGGAAGCATGTGCTAGCCCTCAGCCTCCCAGTATTGCCAATGTCGTGTGATAGTGGGAGTCCAAGCGATGATTAAGTTGGGCAAGAAATGTAGGAAGAAAAAAATTATTTGGGAATCATAAGGCAAGTAACGTGTTAACATTGTATCATGGGACTTCTAGTGAGTAGTGAGTAGCTTATTACTTCTTGAACCTTTTCATCTGCCAAGTCTTCTGGGAATTTCGAAAGAAGTGGCAAGGCTTGGCAGTAGGCCTCAGTCTCTGAATGTGTTCTCAGCCAAAACTTGGTTCGCTGGATTCCATCTATTGTGTGATGGGCAGAGAGCGTCTGTGAGGATTAAAACTGGTGAATGCTTTTGCTTAGGCAGCATTATGGTTTTAATCACAGGATTCAAAGTCCACTTTTTTTGGTTCAGAAAGATAAAGAAGCAGCGTAGAATGACAGCGGCTTTTAATGCTTTCCAAGGTTATGTTAATTAGTATGCTGCGCATTTTGAAGTCTCTGTGACATGAGTGTGATATTGGCTCTGGGAGAACTCTTACCAGCTCATACAGTTTCTAGGGGTCATATGATTGGCGTGAGTGCTTTGCGCTGTAATTGGCTGATGAACTGAAGGCATGTGAGTTTATTTAAGAAGATTTAGGCTGCTACAACCCTGAGCGCCTTTCACTTTTGTGCTGTGTTGTACTCTCACTGCTCTCGGTTTAAAAACCTAAAGGAAACAGAGCTCTAATGCTCTAATGTTTCAGAGTTTTGGGACACAGTTAAGAAATATTTGCTTGAAAATAATGCATAGTTGAATTTCTTCTTTTTTAAAATGCAGAACAGAGTCTGATTCACACCCACCTGTATGTACTTTTCAACATAGTATTTTGAGATTTTTTTCTTAATAATTTTGATGATCTTTTATAGGATCTGTAATTAATCAGTGAACTCAATTTTTTTGGCCTTACAAAATATTTAAATAATAATAGTTATTGATAGACAAATGATGTTGTGGTATTTATGGGACGTTTGGAGTGGCAAGAATTCTTTTTCTTCGTATTTATGCAGTTGCTTTCTAAATGTAAAGAATTATAATCATATTGCTGTAATTGACAGCCCTAGAGTAAATAAGTGAAGTATTTGTTCCCCACTTCATCTTCCGGGTAAGTCAGGTTCATTTCTAGAATGTTCTTCATTCTTTGCTCTCAGTTCCTCCTTCTATAGGATCAGAGATACACACTCACACTCCCCCTTGGGTATGGAATGAGCATGAGAAGTGAACTAACTGAAAACTGAAACACATGTTTCATGTCATCCTGTTGGCTTTTGTAAAATGCAGTCATGAGGGCTGATCTGAAAAGAAGCTGGTGGAAACCTGTAGTCTAAACCCCTCACTCAGCTTCCACTTCATTTTCTGAGTTCCCACGAACCTCAGCTATTTTGGATTGTGTGCCAGAATGGTTGCAAGACATTTTTGCCGTTGTTTATTTAGCCAAAGTTATTTGAGATCAGGCAGACAACGCATATGATCTACTCAAATCCAAATTTTAAGCACATTCTATTTTGAACTACTGTTGTACTCAGTGAGGTTGTGTTTTTAGAAAAGACGTAACTAATCAGACCATTTTCCTGGATGAAATTACATGTAATGACTGCAAAAACACAAAGAGACAATCTCAATATAAAATAAAAATTCAAAATAAAATCTAAAGAAAAAGTTGCCGAACAAAACTTTGCTGTACACTATGCTGTATACAGAAATGCTGGGTATCAGTCATACAATACTACAAGTAATACAGTTGAGTGAAATCTGCCGACACAAATGGTAGCAATATTTAGTTGTAAAAAGTAATTTTGACCTAGGTAGTGCTATTAATGCTATTGCACCATTTAGAAAAACATCATAGGATACTGCACATTGTAAGACAACTGCACAAAGATGTGCACATAATGATAATATTTAACCCCTGTTGCACATCTTAGGGAAAATAACTGCACATAGTCATACACATAATGATAGTTTTTTAACTTGGTCATTACACAACAAGAAGCAGCAGGCCATTGCACAGATTATTAGTGGATATGTGACAGGAGGAGTTGTAGAGTCTGGTGGCAGTGAGAAGGCAGGATATCCTGGGGTATTCATTGGAGCACTTTAAGCTGGTGAGCAAAGATTATCTTTATTAAAATTGATCCGTAACATCATATTTTTTCACAATTGAATGTGTGCACAACACAATTAGCAGTTAAAGAATTAGCACTAAATTAACAATGTTAAAGTTATTTTAGACTCATTTACACTTTACACTTTACCTGTGGCATATAGTCCAGATAGGGTAGTAGAAGTCATGTAAAAGAATTCACAGACTGTTTTGTTAATGAGTGTTGAGTTCAACAGTGAACCGTTAAGTTCCAGAGTTCTCCCAGATGAAGTTAGAGGCGTGCTTGCGTGTGTGTAGGGCAGCAGCAACGCCATGATGGCACCTGACTGCAGTATTGGGCTCGGCCCAGCTTTGTAAGCTCAGGTGCATTCAAGCCCAAAAACGATAACTGTGCCACATCTGTGTCGCTAGTAATTGTACCCTTTACATCCACCGCCAACTGAATGCAGCACATCAGCAGTCTTTTAGTGCACGATTTGAGTGCGTAGTGCGCTCACTCTGAAAACCAAGCTAAAACTCAGTGCACTGAAAGTACCCAGATGGTGCACTGAAATCAGCCAGAAAACGCAGTGCGGAATGATGGACACTATTCGCACTAAATGGACACCATTTTGACCACATAGTGGAGGGGGCGGGACTTTTAACGTGTTTTCGATTTGGATAATGGCAGCAAACAGTGAAATACAAGCCCCAGTGGAGGCAGCTGGTTCGTATAGATTTAAGTAATGTTAATAAAATTATTTTAGTGATGTACACTGCAGTAAAACCGGCAGATATTTTGGCGGGCTGGAGAATCACGAGCAAATGTTAGTCCGTCACTTCAGCTAAGTGCAAAACATTAGTGTTCCGTTTAGGCCAACACTGACCACAGCAGTGCGCACTACACACTAAATCTCAGTGCACTGACGCTAGTGCGCGATTTCGGACACACCCTTAGACTTTGAGTCCATTGTTTGGTGCTTGTTGTGAACAGTGTGCCACTGGGCCTCATCACTGTTTCTGCTATAGGACAAGCTTATTAGCCCAGTCATCTAAATATCTTAGTTCTAAGATCATTTTAATTGGTAGAGGAAGTTCAGTGTAATGCTTGCTGTATCATTCAGGACTCAAATCTGTCCTAAGAAGCCTTTATCAACCCAAACCTAGGCTCAGCCTGTTTACAGTGCCACAGCCACATTATACAGCTTCTACTAGAGCTGCATGAGATGGGCAAACTATCAATGTTGTGATTTTACTGCTACGTATTGCATTCAGAGTGTCTCATGATTTTAAAGGGCCCATATCACTTTTCTGTAATTAAAAAGGCTTTAAGTGTGTAAAATAGTTTAAAATAGTACATTTACTCTCACTCTCTCCCATATATGGAAAAATTATTTTTTGTGATGTCAAAAAAACAGCGCATTTAAATATTTCTCCTTATTTTTGCTCATCCAGTTTAGCCATGCCCTTTCGTGCACCGAATCACCAGCACCTTTAATGGTTAAAGATTAAAATTATTGCATGAAGTCCTTGATTCATCATAAGACCAACGGCTAGAGGCTCATTTGCATATTGCAGCCTTTTGCGAGCTCACTATTGCAGAACCTGATATTGCGAGTACGACTAGCAGATGATATGTTAAGCAGATCTAGTCTCCCCCCTCATTTCTACCCAAGGGCAGACAGGTTCTAGCAGAGTGTCTGTAAGACACCCTGGGCCTGGAGTAGTGCTGCCAGCTTTCCTCAGGCGTATTTCATTTTTAGCCTGTGTGAGAATGAAAACCTAGAAATGGACAGGACCTTTTTCACCTGCTGACTACATTACTAATGTAGGGTAGAAGCTACTCCTTTGTTTTGTAAATGTAGACAGGAACATTGTTTTCCATTTAATGATGAGCTCATTTGTTTGTTTATTTTTTTGTTGTTGTTTATTTATATGTACATGACATGCAGCGAGGATGTCTTTTCTCAGTTTGGGCTGGTTCATCTTCAGGAATACAACCAGCAAACCTAATTATCGGGTTAGTGCCAAGCAAGGCGACTGAGTCATGGATTCCTTTTGTGGTGGTGAGGTGTCTGTGTCTCGTAGAAAGACTGAGTTTGGTCAAGATGCGGCGGCCCAAATTCACCATTGGCCTGGTATTCCCGATGGCCGCTTTAACCATCAGACACAGTCGTTTTAATGCCGTCCGGTTCTAAATGAGAAGATGAGTAGATACATCACCGTGCTAAAACTACAAAGATTTTCCCCTTTGCTGTGTGTGTGAGACCGGATTCTCTTTCGTTACTGCCAGCTCTACTCTCATTTTTTAAACACAGCCATTTTCTGACAAATTCTACATCTTTCATCTGTGATTGGCTAATAATATGGCAACTTCTGTGCTCGGAATAGCTAATTTTATACAACATAGCAGATAACCAATCGTGATGTAGCACACAATCATGATCCAAAACCCTTAACTTTTATTATATCACACGAATCACACATTGATTTACTGTCAGTCTCGCAGACCGTACTTAATCTAAAAGGGGCCGGATCCAGCCCGCGGGCCGCTAGTTGAACATGCCTGCCCTACACCAACCTTCACATTTCTCCTGATACTCCCCAAACCGACCTTCACATTTCTCCTGATACTCCCCAAACCGACCTTCACATTTCTCCTGATACTCACTATACCAGCCTTCACATTTCTCCTGATACTCCCCAAACCGACCTTCACATTTCTCCTGATGCTCACTACACCAACCTACACGTTTGCTCCTGATACCTGAAACACAAATGTATGTTTATAAAACACAAGAAATTTACTTCAGTATGTTTAAGGTAACTTTGCGGAGCTAAGTGTTAGCAAGCAAAGATTCTTTATACTTGCCAACATGACGAGCAACGCTACCTCATTTATATCAAACAAGTGGGATTTTATGGGAAACTCATTCTGAATGCAACATCAATATGTAGGCCTTCATTCTTTTTCCACAGCCATCGTGCTGCGCTAGGTTGAGGTCTGCTGTTGCAGGATAATAAAGAATATATGTCTGTACTAAGAATACAGAGTGGCTCTGTGAGTAAAAAGACCAATTGTATTTTGTATAACAGATATTTTAACAATGATCACACAGACAGGTTCCACACCAAATCAAGTAATTTTGCTCTGTTTTTAAAGTAAACAGTGGAAGGGTTTTGTTTGACCTTGAGTGAACTGTGTTGAGAGACCTACTCCAACATGTGAGGCACCAGTTGCTGGAACGTTTGGCGTGACTATAAATGATCTCTAGCTCTAGTTTATATATAAAGAGCCCTGGCCATGTAAATGTTTCCGTTCTCTATGTGTAGATGTCCACTAAAAGAGATGTACTGTTTGAATGGTTTTCTGAGGGGAATCATAATTGCTCATAAGCAGCTCAGATCAGAATATTCAATAACACAATCGGCAATACAACAGTTTGTTATTTTGATTTTAGCCAGGCTGTTTTGCAAGAGCTCTCATTCTGTATTTTAATTCTGCTGCTGCATCTTTATCAACATGTTTTTGCATGATTGTACATGACTCAATGTGGTAAAGACCCAACCATAAGAATTCATGATCCATTTTTTTAAATCTAATTTCCAACGTCAGTAAAGTAATTTAGTCCCCTTTTGAAGTAACAACATACTGAGGATAAATGCTTTTAGACACAAGTTACATTTGATCTTCAATGCTTTTTATACGTTTACTATTGTTATAAACGTGTGTTTGTGTATTATTAGGTTCAACAGTGTCAGAACTGTAACAGAAACATTTGTTTTTCAACCTTAAATGTTCAGTTTAAGGTGGAATCGAATAATTAATCTAAATTCAGGTAATGGACTTGAAATTTGCAATGAAATGCAATGAAATGAAATTTTGGCTCTTGACTAAATGAGCTAGGCCAGAGAAATGTTTTTTGTATTAGCCCAGAGGCTAACAAAATGTTTCAATTTTCAGATAAGCCAGAATACATTTTAAAATAATACCCATTTTTAAGATCACTCTTACAAATAATTCAATATACAGTAAACCCCCACTTTAACGCAGATCAGCAGTCGCAGTTTCAGTCCAACACAGATTTTTTTGAGAATCTAGCGAATAATTGTTTGCTGAAACCCCGCACTATTATTTACACTCTAGCACTAGGGGAGTTCAGTGTAAACTGTACAGTACAAATATGGGTTTACCTTTACATTTTCTTTTAGGGTAATGTAATAAGCTGAGTTTAAAATGAAAGTGGTTTGGGAGCATATTTGTGTGCGTAATTTGGTGTTAGCACTATAAAAATAATTGTGTTTTTTTTACCACATTACTATATTTTCACTATACGCGGGTGCTCTTAGAACGTAATAACCGCGATAAGCTTTTACTGTTTACTGTACACTTTATATGTAACTGTAACAATAGTATGCTTGTTTTATTTATTTAGACAGTGACAGTGTTCGTGTAAACATGCTTATTTTACAAAAGTGCTAAATATTATCTATTTGACACAATGTTATGTTACATGATATGAGTCTGACTGGATTTAGCTTACCTAGATTGCAGGGATGATACAGAAGAAAGTTCCAGACATAAATGTTTTTTAGTGATATCTATTTGTCATTTTAATTGGTCATTGGTCATTGTATTTACAAAATAAAAAGCCAAGTTGCCATTTCATTGCTAATTGAATGTTCCAGGTTTGTTGTGCATAACTAGTGTAACTTCTAAATTATATTAGTTTAGAAATTTTGAAATATTCATTTTATTATACAAGCTCAGGGACAAATAAAATGCCTGAAAATGGTTAAATGCTAAGATGGTGGACAATAGCAAATATTTACTGAGTTGAGATAGAATGACCCAAAGGCTTTTCAGGCATTTGTTTTTCATATAACTGAGCCAAATGTGTTGGGTTGTGTACACCATCTGTGAAGAAAGAAGGATGAGTCATAACAAAAGCTTCATCGTGTCTGGCTCTGTTGCTTGCTTGGTTTAATTGCTTTATTCAAATGCATCACACTTTTAATAAATGCTTCTTACCTGATGGGTACAAATATCAAATATAGCTCATTCTAAGGCTAAACAGTTTAGTGATTTCTAGTTTGGTGATTTTTTTAAACAATGTTGCAATTACAAATTATTTTCTATAAATGATCTCTGTATTGTTGATCTACATATTGTGAAACATTTCTTGGGCAGAATTGGCATATTGTTCTAACTTAAAAGAATCAGATGAAGTGAAGAGGTTCTGAGGACCACTGTTTATTGTAAACACCAAAATTACATATTAAACCTAGTATTAGAGCAATAAAGTGGCCCCTTATAATCACACATGAACACAGCACAGCACCCAGTGTGAATTTTTTTCTCTGCATTTAACCCATTCATCAAATGAAGCAGTGGGCAACAAGAAACACAGCACCCTCAGGTACCTCAGTGGAGCGACTAGCAGTGTTGGGATTCGAACCCACAACCTTCTAATTGCAGGGGCAATGCCCTAACCAGCAGTCCAGTGAAAGTATACAAAAAACTCGATGATCTGCTAAACCAGGAACAATGTACAGAACTGCTCATAAACACTGCAAAAAAATGTTTCCCACTTTTGTCTTTTGTTGCACTGTTATTATTTCATGCTGACAATAAATTAAATCAGAAACTGAAAGACAGTGGTTGTGGTCATATTGTGGCTTCTGATTGGTTGAACTTATCTAAATGTTGTTCACTGCCTCATGATTAGGCTTCACAGACTAGCTCTTGAAATGTGATCAGTCTCTTTTCATATAAATTACTATGGTTGCTTTTTCTCCAGCGCTGTCAAAAGGCAAAATAGTTATTTTGTCCCAGACAAAGTAGTTATTCATATTTGTTGCAAAAATTTAAGCTTCCTTTGTCCATCAAGTGAGAAATGCTCCTTAGGAATGTTCCCTGTGTTTGTAAAACGTCACTAGTATATTTGTTGACTGAAAAATGTATTTTGGCTAAGCAGTAATATTAAATATTTCCTTTGCAAGATTAATGCAATTTCATCGTCCAACTATAGCTTTTATGTAGTTTATTATGTAGTCCAGAGTATTTTTTTTTAATTACAGTTCGAATCTATTACATGATTATAGGCCCTGACTGAACAGCCAGTATGCAGTCACATGTATGTTGCTTCTATAGATAGGCACACTCTAACGATTTCAGAAAGATTGTTGGTCGTGTTTTTCTTTTTTCTTCAGTTTATTTATTTGTTGTTTCTTGTTATTTGTCTTCAGATTGATGGTCACAGGACTGTGATCTCCATCGTGGTCAGATTTATGAGGGCAGCCCTGGGAGAGTCATAGTAAGTACTGTTGTAATTTCTTAGCCATTTCTTTAATAGATAACAAACTAATGAATACATACTTTTTTATATTACACTCAGCTCACTAAACTTTGCAGTCTGTCTTGTTCTATGTTGATCCTCATTTGGCATACAGTCCTAGTTCCTTTCGAGTGATGTTTGTTTTGGTTCTTCATTGGTGTCCATGCATCCTGCTAGTGGTGCTACAATTCCTTTTTTATGTTTGTAGATCATGCAGCACCCAAATTTTGAGACCAGGCATCCGCTGCAGCCAGAAGAGCAGGAGACTGGTTATGATCCTCTGCACAATTATAACCGAAACAAAACCCGTAAGTGGAAGTCATCGTTGTTTCATTTTAACCAAACATATTACAGGAAGGAAGCATGACTGTAGAGCTCTTGCTCATTTTGAAATGAATGTTTTTTTTGTAGTCTTCTATATGTCAAATGATGACTATAACAGCATATATCTAGACATACCTACATTACCACCATGATCTATGAATGTTTGTTTGATTTGATGTTGGATCAGAAGCATTAACCACACTGCCTCTGCACCACACTGCTGTGATTTGTGTAGTGCTCTTGTGTCATTGGTGTGAGCCAATACAGCGGTCACACATGTACAAAACCCAATTTAAGTTTCACACACATTTACTGTGTAACTCTCACACTCACACCTCACATGTGTACCTAGTGCTGCCCACTCATGGTTAGATCACCTAAGATGCACATTAATGCTCACTAAAATGCCAAACCACACCTCTGCCACTAGACAAGGACACTACAAACAGAAATACAAACTTCTTTTTCAGTTATGTGTGAGAACCTGTAGTCCTGCACACCTAGTGTCTACACAAGAGAAACACCATCAAGACCATTTTTATTCCCTTTTTTATTTTCCTTTTTATGTTTAATCATTGTAAGATTTTTCACACCGAGTTATGGATAAAGCGGATGTGTTCAACACTGAAGCTTTCACGCTATTGAAATTAAAAGTTCACAAAGTGGGCAAAAAATAGAGTATTGGTTTAAAAAAAAAAAAATAAATAAAAGTTTCACATTATCACAGCTGAAGCTCTCTGTGTGTGTAGAAATGTTTAATGCTCAAAGTTTTGAACATTAAAAAGAGACTAGACAAACCAAGAGCTACTACGAGTCATAAAATGATTCTTGATGTGAAAGATTGCCTTGGTGGTGTTGTGGTGCAGAGTTTTTTATTTATTTATTTATTTATTTTGTATTCTTTAAAGCTTGGACTCTTGAGCATGGGCTTTGTCACCCCACTCTGGCAAAATGTTGCAGGTTTTGAATAGTTGAATTATCAGTATGTACCAGTAATTGAATCCCCATTTTCAATAGTTTTATAGTTTATTATTTTTTAATAGTTTGTTGTTCCATTCCTAATATTTTAATAACATTATAATTTAAATTACAGAAGTATATTTGGACGAAACTAGTGTTTTTGGAATTTTTCACCCAACAAAATTGATGGGAGGGTGTCCTGGTATTAAAAGAAATTCCTTTCTTATCAATTGCCATACTTACTTTGAGCAGTCAGTGTAAAGTGCATTTGTTAAAATATGTCTTTAGTTAATATTCAGCTGTATAGTTTGTCACTATCTGCAGCATATAGCTGATTAATTCTGATGCCTTTCACTTGCATGAATCCTTTGTGGAATTTGCTACCAAACATAAGAATTATGCTGCCCTAGCGGATAGTGTAGAGCCTGCATCTTATTATTTGTTTAGTACTTATTTGTATAGAAAACAGAAAGACCATTATGGTTGTCTACAAGCTACATGTATCATATGTTCAGGTACTATTCAAAATGTGTCATACAAATTCAAATAAAATTCAAGCCAAATGAAATGCATATCCTTACGTTCAAGGTTTACAGCAGCTGTGTACATGTACTCAGTAAGACGAGACAACGTTTCTCAATTGGACCACAGTGCAACATGTAGCAACAGTCAACAGAGTACAAGTGGATAATAGACATACAATAAATTGACAAGTGTAGACATTGCTTAAACTTTCTGGAATGATAGGTATTGTGATATAGGTATTATTACTGCACAGGAAGCAGTTAGCAGAACTGAGTGCAAGGGATGACAAACAGTACAGTACATAGACAATATAGCAGTGTAACAGAAATATGAGTGGGGTGTAAATCTTAGACAGTCTATCAGAATTAAATGAAAATAATGTACATGTACATATTATTATTGCACATAAGTATGTAATGTTGCACTGGAATCATATTCTTATTGCACAGTATGGTTGGAAGCATTGACTGTCTAAATTACCCTCAATTTGGAGTATTGGACCTTAAAATAAGCTAATAGTGTTTTGCCCTAGCCAAGTCTTTAGACGCAAAGCCACCAGGCAGCATGCTTACTGGCACCGCAGCTTCTGCTGCTGGGAGAAGCACAGTAGCAGCAGGCTAGCAGCATCTGATATAGCTCTAAATGAAACCAGGACACTGCTTCCTGCAGTGCTTTGAAATCATGTGTTTTACTCCAAGTCAAATTAGAGGGAGGCAATCGCACACGCATCAGAAAACATGCTGCAGTGAATTTTATTTTAGTGCTTAGTGCACAATAGTGGCATACATTTTGGTTATGAATTTGATAATGTCCCTTTTTCAGAAAGTTCAATAATGAACTGAATGCAGTTTTTAGCAGTACAGTTTGTGCAGCTATATTCAGTGCTTGGGCAGCTAGCCTCAGGCTTAACACAAAAATGTTTTGTTTACTTATTTATTTTTAGTTAAATTGGGTTCCAGTCGTGGTGTTGACTGTGTGCTGAAAATGTGCAAATGTAAAGTATTTGCTGAATATTCTGAAATATTACATATAGCTGCGTTATTGTATAATGCGGTTGTATGTTGCGGTTACCATCGCAGTGTTTTATAAAGCAGCACTGTTCCCTGTCGCATTTTGCAAAGTGTTGCATCATGTATCATGTTGTCAAAATATTGTTTACAGTTTACTGCCAAGAAGGATTCCTCGGTAGCACCCTGCGCTTGTTAAGAAGGCTGAAGGAGTTATTCAAATGGAAAACAAGTGACAGAAATAAAGACAGTGAGATGGGATGACTAAATGAGGGAGACAATTAAGGTGATGTTTTCATGGTGTATTCATTTCTTTTACAGGTGCTTTGTCAGACAGTGCTGCTGAATCCACCTTCCAGTCATACAGGTCAGTAAATATTACTAAAACAACAAACCTCCTCTAAATGAATCAGAGTGGTGAATCTGTGGTCTTTTGGTTTTTGATAAGGGTGGGCGATGACAGGGCATACCACCTACTGCTAGGGTTGTCAAATAAATCTATTCTCAGATGCTAATCAATACTAAAATTTAGTATTGAGATACCAGTTTTGCATCTACTGGTTCACGGAAATTGCAAATTTTCAATAGGCACTGCAGCGGGCAGCCCCGTCCCAGGCTTCCTGGAGGACCCAGTGTTTACATGAAAAGCGCCGTAACTCAAAAAAAGCATGCTTTCTCAACAAAAATTATGACTAAATATCATCGTCAAGGAACATATATCACATGACCAAAAACAAGACGAGGCGCAACATCAATGCTGGTCATGAGACGATAACTATAACGAAATATATCTATATATAAATATATATGTTTAATATTGTTGATGAATACGAACAAGACTAAATGTGGTTTACAAAATAAAAACTATGCTAAAATGTCTCTTCGTTTTCGTTGACTAAAATTAGACGAGACGTTATTTCCTGTATGATAGGGAGAGGAGGGAAAAAAAGTATTGGGACACTTGACCTTAGTGTTGAATGGTGCTACATCCCTAGAGTGTACAAAAGTTTTGGGACACATTGCTTCTATAGTGCCAGGGAGAGAGAAATGAGACAAACACATACACACACAAGTAGCCTTTCCCATATCCATGCAAAAAAGCTGATCCTATGTTGTTCTGATTGGTTGTGTAGAATATATTTGTTCAGGACTAATAAAAAAAAAATTACCGGTTTTACAAATGTGGGTTTTGTGGCAATAGACACACATTTTCGTTTCATTTGCACTTTTTAGTGATATTTATTTTTTATTTAAATTTATGTGCATGTACACTACCGGTCAAAAGTTTTAGAACACCCCAATGTTTCAAGCTTTATTTAATTGAATTTCAAATAGTTCA
>JBBPCW010059790.1:1169-18584 GCA_037974425.1 Phenacogrammus interruptus
GAGTGATGGGGAGAGAGAGAGGACAGTTAGGACATCTCTTGTAATGTTTGATTTGAAAGTAGGTGGGTATTTTCTTACCCTTCCAGGAAAGAAGGCGCTGTTTTTGAATTTACGCAAATAGAAAGCGATGAAGAATGTTCCAGACATGAGCACCAGAGACAGAAGAGCCGTGTTTGGCTCCCCCTTTACACTCCCATCGGAGCTGCTATTGGCTGCCTGTGAGCTCCAGGTGAAGTTTTCCATGGAAGAGATCTCAGACTCATTCAGCATGGAGTCGTTCAGGCAGGAGCAACGCTGCAGAGGATGTTCCTTAAATATCTGCGGAAACCAAAATGTCCTCATGTGAGACTCAACATCTAAAGGTGAAAATTAAGATTTAAACGAGACTAAATAGAATTATGGAGACACTTTTGCAAATGTGGCTTCCATTCCCTAACTACAGGAGCAACTTGGGGTTAAGGGTCTTGCTCAGGAACCCAGTGATGGTACGCTGGGTAGGATTCTAACTCATGACCTCTTGGTCCAGAGGGAAGTGTACCACCCACTAGGCCATTACCACCAATACTTGATGTTAGCATGTTTAGTATGTTGCTGCAGACTGACCTTGACAAGTTTGGAGAAGGTTTCATAGATGAAGATGAGTGAGATGAGGAATGAAAAAATCTCCTGAGTGAAACGGGAGACAAATCGAACCAGGAAGCTCCCTTCAAAGGCCACCATGACCACCACAATGATGATCAGCCAGAATCCAATCCAAACCCGACCCGTAAGATATTCCAGTTCATTACTCTTGCAGAACTGCAGAGAACAGTCAAAAGTAAATAAAGAAAGTTTCAAAGTAGAGAAGGTTACATGGTTATATTGTATCTACAAAACACAGTCTTACATCAAAGGCATTAAAGGGCCCATAGCATGGAAAAACCATGTTCATTTGTTAACCAGTATAAGCTTACAGAGAAGAACGCTTCCTCAAACACCAGCAGGGGTCCCGAGAAGCCCACCACCAGCAGCGGTTGCGCCCCTAGTAGGCAGAAGATCACACCCTGGATGCATGTGGCCACAATCAGCTCTGACACACCAATCAACCCTTCAGTCTTCTCTCCTACAAACAAACACACACACAGTACAGGACAGCCAATTAGAACAGAGCTCATTTACATGCAATGTTTTAAAAAAAGGTTTTGTATTGCATTAATTTTACATTATAATTGTTTATATTTGATATAATAACCAATTGTAAAAGCAAATAGTGTTAATTTGACAGTTTTCATTGAGTTAAGATCATCCTACTCACCCAACAGCCCTCCAAAGGTGATGGCAGGAGAAAGAGCAGCGAAGTAGATGAAGATGACAGCGGCCATGCACTGTGGGTTCAGGGCGTCTTTAAAGTCACTAATGTATTTTGGGTACCTGCGGCGGACGTCCCGGATCAGCCCCCCGAACGGTCGGCCTGTGCGCTGCAGCGGGTCATCCTCAGGCTTAAAGGGAGTTAAAAGAGCCTCTGAGGAAAGACAGAATGAAGAGGAGCCCCATCATTGTTAATCACACTGTAGACTCTGAAAGTGAAGTCCTTTGGCTTTGTTTATTAATCTATTACAGGTCTGTTACAGTTTTGTAAGTAATATTCTATCCCCCCATGCTTCCTTCACATGTGTCTACTATGTGAGTTGGTTGTTGTTTTAATGTCAGTCTCCACTCCTGCCCAGGTGTTTCGCTGTGTCTAGTTAGTATATAAACCCCTGTGTCTGTGTTTCAAGTATGTCAGTGTAAAGTGTCCATTTGTCACACATGGACACAAGACACCACAGCACAGAGAACAGCTTATTTCTTATTTAGTATCTCATTTCCCATTTTATCCTAAAAATCCCTGTTTGAATCTACATCCTGCTCCACACATACGTCAACACTTTTAGATAAGTTATTATTAATCAAATGTGTTTTCCCCAGTAATACAGGGTTTCTTTTATATTAAATGTGTGAAAATGAACATCGTAACCAGAAGGTTTGAGGATATCCATGAGAGAGCTAAATGTGGATAGGAATGTGTGAAATTTAAACAGCCCCTTTACTGCGTTTAAAAAAATATCAGCTGACCTTTCTCCTCTGGGCTCTTAGGTTCTTTGGTCAACAGGCTGATTTCCTGCTCCTCCCTTTTGCGGAGCATCTCTCTCTGGAAATGAGCGACGGAACGCAGGAGCTCCTCCCCGCCCAGCTCTGACGGTGGCAACACGATGCTGCAGTCTAGGAAACTGTTAATGGCATTCAGCAGGTCCTGCCGGTCGTCTGCCAGATAAGCTGCCTCATGGAAGCACTGCAGAATGACCACAAAACCACCTTCAGGTGAAAGATGTCAGCAGTGAAGTTCTAAGTAGAACAATTATGGTCTCATTTACCTTGTCAGACATGAGCGTAGATATGGATCGCCCGATCTGGTGGTAGTCCATGCTGGTGCTGGGTGGTCCAAGCAGAACGAAGAGAAACCTTACAGGTACCGGAACCTCCAAAACTGAATCCAGTTCCACAGCTTCCTGCAGCCGAACAAACGCCATGGTGGGCTGCTCCAGGAAATCAACACTCCCTGAGGGAACAGCACAGAATTACTCTAAGGAAGGAGAGACCGACAAGGTTCCACAGTGAACTTAATGTTTATATCATAATTTTTACACCTTAAAGACATTTATATCCAACCTGATCTTCTGGGTTGTTTATTTTAATGGGCCTATTGTCTTGGAACCACCCCCCACACACAAAAAAAGAAGTGTGGTCAAAGAGTACTGGCTCAGGTATATTACAAAAGAAAAGTTTCCCATCACTGTGTTCATTTTCAGAACTTTTCATTTCTTATGTAGAATTGCTCTGATTTAATTGGTTGAAGTCAAGTTGATCTTACCCACAAGGACCACCGTTGCTTCTGCGTTCTCTGGAATCTTCTCCAGCAGTTTCAGCTCATGTTTGGATTTAGATCTGTGCATGCCGACAGGAGCACCTTCTTTCTGACCACCCTAAGACAGAGGTCACAAAGGTCATTCTGAGGACAAATGTTCATTCTTTGTCTTATGTCCATATTCTCTCTCTCTCTCTCTCTCTCTCACACACACACACACACACACACACACACATACTGACCTCAGTTCTGTCTGTCTCCATCTGTAGAACTGTGTCTGTCCTGGTGGTGGCGCTGCCCATGAGCGGCTGTGTGACTGACGGCTCGGCCTGGCCATTGTTGCTGTTGCCGTGGTGATGGTGGTGGTGGGCTAAGAGTGAGCCCAGGCTGGCGGCTGAGATGTTTCGGGGAAAGGAGCTGTGTTCTTTCTCGTCACTGGGGTGGCTAAGGGAGGGAGAGCAGGGGAAGCAGGAGGTCAGCCGGAGGAACACACACTGCACACACTCACGCACTGATCTAACGGGCAGGCAGTGAAGCAGGGAGAGGAAATGACAGAAAACATTAAAAAGAGGTCCTAAAGTTTATTCTTCAGTAAGCACTAGCGAAACAGAACCTGCAGAACCTGCAGAAACACTTCACTGACCCCAGATGTGACTGACCAGCTAAGACATGACTAGACTCCAGATTATACTTTGTATTTATAACCATTTCATGGCCACATATGAAGCATGAAGGCAGACATCTGGTTGTATTCACCAGCACTGTAAAATTGTGAACTATCCTGTCAACCCCTAAAGTGAAGCTCCACGAGTGTTTATATGGACATTGATGATGGTGAAATAGTGAAACTAAACTAAGTCATTTTTCTTTGGGGACTATTTTGCCTCACAACACCCTAAATGTATCCCTCCAGCCTAAATCTTCTCAAAATTATGGTAAAACAACAGGCATCAGGTGGTGCAACCATAACCATTTCATGGACCCATTCACCACTACTGCGAAGTCTGAGTTTCTTCAGAATGGAGCCCTCCGTTCACTTTAAACACTGAATTTTGGAGAAATGTGAAAGTGGATGGAATTCCCCTCCAATAAAAGTGGTGTTAAGGCTGAGTTGAAGTGTAAATCTGAATGTAAAGTGGCTGCTTATGGTCACACCATAGCACACAGTGTTAAATTCTTTCACTGCATTTAACCCATTCAACAAGTGAAGCAGTGGCCTGTCCTCAAACTGGAGGTGCCCAGGAAGCAGCATAGGGGGACTGTACCTTGGGTTACTCTGTGGTGCCACTACATTTACAGCATTTATCAGACGCTTTTATCCAAAGCAACTTCCATTCCCTAACTACAGGGGATAGTCTCCCTGGAGCAACTTGGGGGACTCAGGGACCCAGTGGTGGTTTGCAGAAGGTACGATTCGAACCCATGACTTCTCGGTCTAGTGGTAAGTATCCTACCCACTGAGCTACCTCCACCCACTAGCAGTCATGGGAAACCTCAACCACCCCCACCCAATGCGATGTGTTGGCACTAAGTTTTGTAATATTTGCACTAATGCTGGCGTAAAGCGCGTATCGAGTATATGGGGGCGTGGCAGACGATTGTGCGGTATCGTTTGGCAGAAAACCACGTGGCCGATGACAAAGTCCCGTTCGTGTTTCATAACGAACTCAGGCTTTTTGTTTCCGGTCACGTGGTTTTCTGTTTAAACGATTCACGTCTCGAAGCGGGGCTTCGTTTGCCACGCCCCCACTTACTTGATACGTGCTTCGGAGCTTCACGTGCCTATCACGACCCAGCCAATAATGTGCAGTTTAAAGTTTAATGTTTATCTGTGGCTCTCCTTCGCTCCCGATCCGTTAAAAAACGGGCTAAACGCTGCAGAGAGTGTAGAGAGCTCAGCAACTCTCTTAATTCGGCTTCCTACTTGGATTATCTGTTTTTCCTTAACTGTGGGCGGAAAGTTCGTATAAAAAAAGGCGAATTTAGGCATGAATTGGAAGCATGAACTAAGTATTTATTTCAGTTACTGCATATTTACTTCTGTTACTGCAATATGTATCTCGGTTACTGCTATATTTATATTAGTTACTATCTATTTACTTCTATTTATCGCATGTACAGATTTGCTGTAATTAATTACATCAAGAAGAATTTAAAGTGTGGACTTCCAGAGCAGACAAGAGGTGGGTGAGCTGAAGGGTTTGGGGGGTTCTTAGTTACTGCCAGAAGTGTTTTGACTCATTTGACCTCAGTTTCTGCTGTATTTACCTCGGTTAGCTTATATTTACCTCAGTTTCTGCTATATTTATATCCGTTACTGTTTAATTCACTTAATTATTACTGCATCTTCCAGGGTTCGTTGGGGCTGTTCGTGTTGATGGGGACATGGCTACAGCACGACTAATGTCTAGTTTAATGTTTAATTTTATCTGTGGATCACCTTCACTCCTGATCCGTTAATAAACGGGTTAAACGCTGAAGAGAGTGTAGAGAGCTCAGTGACTTAATTCGGCTTCTTATTTGAATACTCTGTTTTTCCTTATCTGTGGGTGGAAAGTTCGAATGAAAAGGCGAATTTAAGCTGGAAGTATTTAAGCTAAGTATTTACCTCGGTTGCTGCATATTTACTTTATGTTTTTGGCAGTTAATTGCACCAAGAAGAATTTAACGTATGGACTTTCAGAGGAGGTGAGGGGTCTGGTGGGGGGTCTCATGTTATCTTATTGCATTTTTACCTCTGTTTAAACTC
The DNA here is from genome assembly GCA_037974425.1 of Phenacogrammus interruptus. NCBI lineage: Eukaryota > Metazoa > Chordata > Actinopteri > Characiformes > Alestidae > Phenacogrammus > Phenacogrammus interruptus. The sequence goes on from JBBPCW010059790.1 coordinate 6,803, forward strand.
CCCAAACTTTTTCCACAAAGTTGAGAGCATAAAATTGTCCAAAATCTCTTGGTATGCTAAAGCATTCAGAGGTCCTTTTACTGGAACTAAGGGGCCAAGCCCAGCTCCTGAAAAACAACTCCACACCATCATCCCCCCTCTGCCAAACTTCACACTTGGCACAATGCAGTCAGACAAGAAGGCTATCGTTATCCTGGCAACCGCCAAACCCAGATTCATCCATCAGATTGCCAGATGGAGAAGCGTGATTCATCACCCCAGAGAACAGGCCTCCACTGCTGTAGAGTCCAGTGGCAGCGTGATTTACATCACTGTATCCGACGCTTTGCATTGCACTTGGTGATGTATGACTTGGTTGCAGCTGCTTGGCCATGAAAACCCATTCCATGAAGCTCTCTCTATGCATGAAGTCTGTAGTAATCGACTCTGCCGCAGCATCCGCTGACCACTCCGTCATTCATATATATATATATATGTATATATAATTTCTTTTCTCCCAAAATACATGTCCATATGTTTCTAGATTTTATAGTGGATATTTTATACTGTATGGTTTGTATAGTTTTTATTCGATTGTTTTTAAAATTTTTGCTGCTCTTAACTTTGTTTTGTCCACTTTCTGCCATGACAGTGCAAAGTGTTATCTTAAGAACTGAATGTGTGGACGTCCAAAGCAGACATTAAGGAGGTGAGTGAGGTGTGGGGTCTGGGGTGGTCTTGGTTATTGCCAGAAGTGTTTGTCTCATGTTATCTTCCATATCTTACTGCATTTTTGCCCCAGTTTCTGCCATATTTACCTCAGGTACTGCATATTTACCGTATTTATTGCTATATTTTTTCAGTAGTCATGATCCTGATGAAATGTAAATATTTAAATAAATATTTGATCAAATATTTTTTGATGTTTTTTTCTCAGGTGCATAACTTTGTCTTTACCCGCAACAATTTGTCACTCTCACACACATGCACACAGACTCTGAATAGTGTGTGTTTACCTATGTTTTAGCAGCAGAGCTCGCAGGACGTTCGCTCGATCCTCCACTTTAATCTGGTCAGAGATGATCATCTGCTCAACCACCTGATGGGCAACTCCCGGAAGGGTCTTCTGATCCAGATCCAGCAGAACCGCACCTTTACCAGAGCGAGGAATTTCACAGAGTAAGCACAGACAGGTGCAAACTCACATTCAGAAACAGCAGTGTGTGGAATAGGGTTAAGTTGGCAGGGAAGGGCTTGCTTTATTCTGTTTATTATGTAGGGATTATTTCTTCAAAAGATGGAAAACAGATCGGTCAAAAAGCCTTTATTTATCTCTGAGGTTTTGATTGCATTCAGCCCAGAGAGCATTAGTGAGGTCAGGTACTGATGCTGGAACAGTGCTGTGAGGAATCAATTGCACCCCAAATGCATTTGAAATTTAAGGTACGGACTCTTTTCTGATAATATTCCAGCTGTTTTATCAAGTTTTAGTCCTTATTTTAGATGGCTCTATAAAACATCTATAAAACAATGTGTGCACATGTAAATGAGGGGTTCTGACCATGAGAAATGGTTTTCCGGAGCTCTAAGAGACTCCTGAACGAGAGTGAAGCAACATGTGGTTTCCCCCAGCGATCCGTCTCCTCTTCCACGTCTTCCTCAAACTTTATCCAGCGTGCCGTTTCTCTCCACTGGAGCTCCTGATTCTTATCCACGATCAGCTCGTTCAACTCCACAAACACCTGCGGAAACATCAACAGTGTAAAACACTGGATACGACTCACTGTACAATAATAACATATAATTAAAGGAACATAAATATTAAACAATAACAAATAATGGAGAGTAAATATTAAATAATAACACGAGTACAGCGGTGTAAATAGTAAATAACAGTGTTGGTGGAGAAAATTAATCAAATTGTAACAGAAATAAGGAAGACTAAATATTAAAGAATAAAAGGAGACAGAATAAAACTCTGAAGCTAACTTTAATCCTACAGTCATTTAAAAAAGAACTTGCACTAATCTATACTCACACCCAGACACCTGCCTTAGAATACACCTTCTGAAACACTGTAAAGCACAATCCTCACTAATCCACAATATTTTTAATGTGCAGCTCGTCTCTCTCTCACTCTCTCTCACACACACACACAGTAATATTCTGACCTTCTGCTGCTGAGCCAATCTTCCAGAGAAGTCTAGAAGCACCATGCTGTCTGTGTGTGTGTTCACCAGCAAACACACACATGCTCTGAGAACTATCTCCACTTTAGCTGAGTGTAGGGCATTAATAAAGGATGGCCACCTCTCTAAGGGTGGGAGGGTGTTACCTGATCTGTACACCTTTCTCTCAGGTGAAACGACCGTCATTCATTTATTTATAATCAGCGACTTGGAAAAGACTTTCAGAAAAACAACTGGATTTTCCTAAACAAAGTCTGGAATGTGACTACTGTTCTGGGATCAGCAGCAAGGATTTGGTTCCTTAAACTCTGAGGGCCAGTGTACTGTGGTTTTCACCAGAACTAGACCTAATCCACATCCGTTAATCAGCCTTAATGAACTGAATGTGGATCTGCACTTTAGTCTCACAACTATACCTGCACATTAAATCATAGTGGAAACTGAATCATACATGATGTTCCTCGGATAATTTAGAGTGGATACTCAATAAGTCTTATTAGGCACTAAATAATTCAGCAAATACTGAATAATTCATGATGCCTAACACCGAGTATGATTACAATGTGGTTGTGGTTGTTTTGAATGTATTTTTGTAGGACCCTCACTGAACCCTGAACTTGACTGCAGTGATACAGTAAAGTTAAAGCAGGTTCTAATGGCCTTACCTCGTGTGGTGTGCGGTCCAGTTTGCGGTTCCGTGTGCTCGGTTCTTTACAGTCTTTACTGACGTGTACAATCTGACCTTTAGTGCTTTTTCTGACCAGATGCCTCCGCACAGCCGGAACATCTTCAAACCGATGACCTGCGAAACAGAATTTACTTTATTTAATGAATTAATTTATTATTTAATATGTCCCATGTACATTCCATCACTCCATCACTCCATTACTCCATCATACCAATGATCTACCATACCAACACCCCACTCTTCACTCTATCACTTTATCTCTCCATTCTTTCCAGTCATTCTATTTCTCCATTATTCCATTTTTCTCTCCACCATTCTTTCCATCACTACATCTCTCCATCTCCACCATTCTCTCACTCCTTCACTCCATCTTTCCACCATTTCATTATCTTTCCCTCCCTCACTGCATCATTCCATCATTTAATTTCTCTATCACAATTATGCTATTTTACAATAAGTCCCTTATTCCAGAGGTCTCCGGCCACCGGGCCGCTGACCTGTATCAGTCTGAGTCATTTGGTACCAGTCTACACAGAAAGACAGAACTTCTATTAAAAAAAAAAAAAAAAAAAAAAGCTTGTTTGGTCACATGAAATTAATGTTTTACATTAAACTGGTCCATGGTGCAAAGAAGGTTGGGGGCTGTTGCCTTATTCTATCTCCATCATTCCGTCACTCCATCATTCTGTCACTCCCTTACTCAATTGCTACATCATTTAATTCCTCTATCACAATCATTGTTACTCCCACTCACTTGGTCACTTTCACTCAATCATTCCATGTATCTCCACCCCTATATCTCTCTGACATCATTTCATGACCATCAGTTTGTATCTCCATCACACAATCATTCAATCACTGTCACTCCACAACCCTATCTCTCCATCATGCCATCAGTTTATCTTGCCAACATTCCGGCACTCTATCACTCCATAACTTTTTCTTGGCGTCATTCAGTCAGGCTGGTGGTTTTGCAGTGTGTGATGTTTGCGAAAGTGTTGAAGATGGAGGGATGAAAATGAGCTGCCGATCTGAACTGAAGGGTGACTCTGGCTGTAACGTTGTTTTCGTTGCTGACCTAGGCCCGCCAGGTCGTGAGAGCGCGATTGTGTATTTGTTCAGAGAGTGACGCGTTCACAGAATCACGTTACAGAAGCTGTTGTTCGGCGAGGACCCTCAGGTGTGGAGAGTGAGGGGGGTGAGGATTATGGGTAATGCATTTATCCGAGGTAAGACTCAAGACTGAAGGTGAGATTTTACCTCTCTTTAAGATGTGCAGCAGTCAGGAGGGTCTGAGTGTTTTCCAGAAAACTAAGACTTGCATGTTAGGTTTATGTGAACCAAATGAATCAAAACTTGCAGAAATTTCAGTTTAATCAGAGATTTATTTTTATGTAACAAAGCTTTGCTAAGTAAGGACTTTCACCACCTCTAACTATCCCTTATTTACTCCCCCCACAGTGAAGTAAAAACCAGGCAAATAGAAACTTGTTGAAGTTAGGAACAATTCTGGAAGCTGAAAGTGGAAACACATTCCTAGAAGCGGGTTACTAAGGTCATACATAAGAATGTAAGAACAGTGTTAATGTTCATGTTTGTTAATTTAAAATGGCAAACTGTAATTTTATCATCAGTGACGAGCAGACAGAGCTTTGTGAAGCTTGGGTCCTTTTCCTGACTACAGGTAAAAGAAAACAGTGACATCTGGTGGTTCGTGAACATTATAGCAAACATAATCTGCTCAGTTTTATTCCTGGTCTGTAGTTCAGTTTCGGATGTTTGATCTAACTCTCTGGACTTTGGATTGCCTTCACTTTGCTGACTCTTTAAGGATTATGTGCAAGTAAAGGTGTGCGTGCATAAGTAAACATTCGTGCATATTAGTCTATAATTGTGAATGAATGGAACTTTTGAAAACTCTCGAACAAGTCTCTTAGAACCAAGAAAAATTAAAATAAAAGTACAAGAAATTGACATCTCATAACATTGTGCAGATACGTTCAACCCGAGTCTGCCGTTCCTCCTGCACTGTCATGTGATTAGTAATGGGAATTTTAGCTCTTTTTAATGAATCAGATCATTTGAATCAGATCACTAAGAAGGTCAGGCTCCTTTGACTTCCAAACGCTTAGACGTAGGATAGATGCTGAATTCCCGGTGTTCCAGTTTTCATGATAAGTCAGCGTGTCCACCATGCTGCGAGTGCCGTTTTGGCATCTGTTACCATACTACTACGGCACACCTCACAGGACTGATTTCACAAAATGTGTTGAATGACAAACCTTGGTAAGGCTGAACAATTGTTTTTTTTTAAATATTTGGCCATTGTAAAATTACGGATTTTAATGCTTACGTTTAGCCAAAACGTTGTTTGGAGGCTGACTTGAACATGCATAACTTTGCGAGCTTAGCTAAGGCTAAGATTTAAAACCTTAGCCAAGCTAGCTAAGCTAGCATGGCGGGGATATTGACTTTCGATGCAGCTGGTCATGCGGCAACACTTTTATTTTGGCAACAAATTTAACACTCTTAACATGGGGTAAGACTGGAGACAAAGTGTGTCCTGACTATATATTTTTTATTTATATCACATTTGACAGATTATGGCTCCTAAAAAATAATTTGGCTCCCAAATATTTCGTGTTTAGGAGCCAATGGCTTTAATTTGTCCGGAACCCTGTATTAGTATAAAAAGATTATATCATACGTTGTATTACATTATATTAAGCTGGACTTGTTCTAGTGTCCTATATAATATTTTTATTATTATTAAATATTTTTATAGCGCTTTTAATTGAAGTAGGAAGAATGTAGTTGCAACCGTGGATGCCACCATTAAAGTTGACCCCTACTTTTCAGAAGTAAATCTGGCATGAAGATCCACTTATTTACCAAAACAAAGAAAAGCACCAGTATCCATACACACAAGTTGTATTCATAATGACGTAAACTTGCACTTCATATTTGTAATCCTTTAAAGTCGTAATTTTTAAAAATCGCATTCTGACAGATAAAATACACAACACATATTTTAAATATGGCTTGACTTGCGTACACATGTCTTTTGTCTGCGACTTCACCACATAGATATCTTCAACAGCCATGTTTTGGCAAAATAGAAAACTCCAAATGTATTATATATAGTTAGTGAAATAAAACAGGTGTACAAAACTAATGAAAACACAGACGTGTGTCATGTGAGATTGGAAAACCCTCCTGTAAAGGAGTGTTTTAATATTGTTAGTTCTAGCAGTATTGTGGTGGTATGGTTTTTTGAAGTTTCTGTTTTATGGTGAATTCAGACCTTCTTATTTATATCAGCTTTTTTGTATGTCTGTATGGTGTGAGTATCACCTAAGAGGTTGAAAGTGAATTGCTCCATTCTTATAACAGTGGAGTGCTTCCATTCCATTCACCACCATTGTGAAGAAATCATAGTCTCTACTATGAACCGTTTCACTTCAAACTCATTCTGAACCCACTCTGTTTACACTGAATTATGGGGAATTTTTTGAAGATTACTAAAGGTCGTTTAAGGAAGGGAATAGATCTGAAGGAGTTCTGCATGATTACAAAAGATTAAAAAAAAAAAGAAGGCAAATGAAACAAGTAGAGCTGATGAGGACCGAAAGAATAGAAAAGCAGCTAGAGTGGTAGAGGTCAGAACTGAAGGAAGAAAATTAAAAGTTAAATCAGGAACAGATCAAAAGAAACCGTAACCTTAAGGTCTACAGTGACGCAAACCCATAAAAGCGACTGTCTGACTGCAGAACAAAGATCAGCTTACTGGACCTGCTTGAAGAAGGGGATTTAGAGTGGCACACCCAGGACCACAGAAATTGAGGTATCTTGACTGTAACCTCCCCCTGAACTGCTCTGTGTTCTCTCTCATGAGCAGAAGTGTTAGGACAGTGCGCACAGATCTGAAGAGTAATTCCTCCAGGAGGAGCTTTTCCCAGACTGATGAAGAGTGCAGGAGGGGAAGAGTGAGCGCCAGCACTGTACAGATCAGCGAGTGATAAAGAGCCGTAATCTGGACTGAAACTCTGAACTCACACAGAGTGCCCAACACAAATCACCCCAAATCAGCTCGTATCTTTGGGAAAACCTTTAAAACCTTCTCTCATCTCTGTGGGAAACCAGGCACAGCCTTTATTAAACTGTTTCTGGATCAGTTCGTACAGGAATCCCAGATGTCTGGTTTCAGGATCTCTCCAGCTCTGTTTACGTCTCAATTTCACACGGTGGTTTTCCATCAATATTTCCAGTTCAGCAAATAAATAATAGTGTGCTGAAATGTGCAGTGAGTGGAGGGTGTGTATTTCTACTCACTTCCCATCAGTAGGATGTAATTTGGCGGGCGGCTAAACTCGTGATGATATAAAGGTCACAGACGGTTGAATAACCTGTAATGATTCTGTCAGAGCACAGTAAACCGTCGCTCTGCATGCGTTTTAATACTGGCTCACTGATAAAGCAGCCAAAGATCTTGCTCTGAGCATTTTAAACAGAAAAATTAATAACAAAAGGTATTTTAGAGAATGAAACTGGTGGAGTTTTAGGAGGTTGATGAATTATCCAAAACATAAATGTTGGCTAAATTAATTTGGAAATATGCTGTAATTATAAACAGCCAAATCATTTGAACACAGAGGTTGGAAACATATCTCCTGAAGGTTTTAGATGAATTGGAGATGATGCCATGGTCAGCAGAAACAGAATAAGAGTATATAGAATAGGAGAATATAGTTTAAGTTAAAATTAAATCACTCTGTACAATAAATAGAATAGAAAGTTAAGTACCTCTATCAAAACTATGAAATTGTGAAATTACAAAAATGCAGTTATTGGGTAAGTATTGGGGATAGAAATGTATTGCACATCGGTAAAAAGTATTGCACATCAGAAGGGCATAAGTTGGGTTTGAATCTGTTTCTTAACAATGGAAGTCTTAGCCAGAGTTTACCTGAAAATAAGAGCTATTGGAGCGGTTTAATGAGAACTTTTAGTGGAATGTGGGAATTAGAGGAACTTTTCTCACTACATGTGTTCATAAATAGGGCAGAACAATATATTGTCTGTTAATCAGTATTGCAGTAATACTGAAATCACAGAAGGCTGTAATGTGCAAATGAGCTTCTAACCAGCCAGAATATTTCGGATAGGGTGACCAATCACAGCTCCAGGTGAGTTACTGAGTGTTCAGATGGAGGTCTTAATGTAAACGAACAGAAGTCTGATTTTTAACCATTAAAGGTGTTGGCCAAACAGTGCATATCGGCTGTAGCCTGATTTAAGGAGTTATTTTTAAATGTGTTTGTGTGGCATCACAAAACCTGCGATTTGAAAACCGCCTAGAAAGGTCTCCTGGGGATCAATCGAACAGTGGAGTTTAAAGTGTCTGAGTGCTTTCCACGCCAAGATAAGCAACAAAGGTCGCGGGACAAAAGTATTGGGACACTGCGGCTAGGTGAATGGTTTTTGAGGAATAACACTGGATTTACTCAGGCTAAAAATACAAATGAGGGCTCGTTGGAAAGGTCTCCTGGAGATCAATTAAACTGCGGAGTTTGAGGTGTCTGACTGCGTGCACCGTGGAGAAATCGCACTTGGAGCGTAGGGGCTCAACCCTGGTGTGGAATTCGTAAAAAGCACTTTCAGGTTGGCTACAGCCTGCCCTCACAAAATATATTTATTGCCACAAAAAAGCAAAAAAGGCAGAGGATATTTGCAGTTTGCGCGTTACTGTAGGGATTTCTGCGTTCAGTTCTTCAAAAACAATTGCGTGTGCCTGAATCCATCTGCGTAAAACTAGGGGGTTTTGTCTTGAGTCATCGCAACATTGCAATTGCAATATGTAGCAGTAAAATCGCAATACTGATTTTGTCCATAGTTAGGACATTAACCTTCTCTGTAGTGCTCTGTGGTGTGAACTCACTCTTGATGCCGTCCAAGTCAGCGGAGGCAAGTGTCAGTGCCTCCATTTCATCCGTGGGGATGCGCTGGTATTTTGCCTGTTCGGTTCCCGTCATGTTTCCAGTTCGACAACGCTCCTGAAGGCCGTAGCTGTGGCTTGCTGAGGACAATCGGCTGTGAGGTCCGGACTCGTTGGGCGGAGGGGCGGCTTCAGGGGCTCTACGGCAGAAAAACCACACCAACTCTGATTTTATTCATGGGAATAAAACGAACAGCATCCGCTGAACAATGTAAGAAATTCTGGATTAATCTGGGGTAAAGAAAAGTATTCTTCAGGTTAATGTGTGTTTAAATCTGTTTAACACAGACATTATATGCTGAAAGTATACGTTTAGTAAAAACTTTTAATGGTCCAGTGAAACCAAGCTCACTCTTTTTCTCCCTCTCTCCCTCTATAACTCTCTTCTCTCTCTTTGTCTCTTTTCTCTTTCTGTCTCTATCTCTTGGTCATTCTCTCTCTCTATCTCTCTCTCTCTCTCTGCCTCTCCTCCAGCTTTACTTGAGTATATCTTACATTTTCTAAAATGTTTAAGCTTCACTTCATTACAGATTCTCATCCAAATGGAGCAGAGGAAGTCAGTGAATGAAAACTTAATTATATCAAACTATTAACGAGGAGCACTTACCGTCCGCCCAAACTCTACGCTCTCAAACTAAGCCACATTAGCAAAGAAAGCTGGAGAAGAGCAAAGATCCGAAACTGGACTGGAACGTTCCAAAGAGCAACTGAGTCTCACACACATATTACACAGGTGGCGCCAGAGAAGTGAAGGTATTTAAAGGAGAAAAAAAAACTGTTGCCAGTAGTGACAGGTCATTAATGAGAAAGTTCGGGACTCCTGCTGACCACAGAAATAACACAGTCAAAAAACACCATGTACTGGCTATACACACATTACATTCTCTACTTACAGCAAATGTAGGACTGAACACAGATCTGCAGGAGAATTCCTCTTGCCTGATTTCTTTTGGTTAACTATGGAGTCGAGATGTGGAATCTTAAAGATAATGTAAGGATCTTGGCCCAACAGTACAGTTCCACATGGAAATATTAAAGGGTAATAAATGTGACAGTTGGGAATGGTTACTTTTTTATGATTTCACCACGGATAAATGATTTCTGAGTAGAAACAAACAACATTCACTTTTTCCCCTGACAGCTATGGAGGAGGAGTTTATAGAACTAATGGAGTGGAATTTGGAGGATGACACTGTCTGGTCAAAAAGTTGGCTACGTCTCCAGAACAGACTGACATAATCAAGATAATTGAGTCCTTTTGGTCTGTAGGTGTGACTGAGCCACAGATGAGACTAAGCAGCCTAGAAGAACCTGTTACTGCCTTTGGCAGGAACCTGTCTGCTGACGAACTCTGTTTCCAAGATGATCTTCAGCATTTAAACCTTTCAGTGATGTCTTTTCAGCTCTGAAACTGAGACTGAAAGCAGCATATTTGCGCTGATCTGCTGGCTGCAGCCTCGTGCTGACCCCGTCTCCATCCCCATCCCTGTCCCTGCTGCTTTTTCTGTCCATTTACAGTCACCGGCAGTTAGTGTCCTGTGGTTAGGGAGTCATCCCTGTGATTAGAAGTCGTGAGCTTGACTCCATGGACTGCTGGTGGCACCACTGAGGTACCCTTGTGCAAGGTGCCATCCCCACACACTGCTCCACAGGTGCCCTGTTGCTGGCTGTCTACTGCTTCACTTGGTGAATGGGTTAAATAAAGGGGAACAATTTCACACTGTGCTGTGGTGTGTTCGTTCCCGGCTGTAAGGGGCCACTTTACCTTACCTGGCTGATTTGAACCAGTTCAGACTGGTTCACGAGCAGTGCTATTCTGCTTCTCCGGGATACAGCAGCACTAGTGGAACTATTTACATGGATTAAAGCAAAAAAAAATCATCTGACGGAAGAGATGATGGGGGGTTATATGATGGGGAGCGTTGTTGGGGGGTGGTTTTGAGCAGTGTATTTTAGGTGAATATAGCTGAAAATAACGTATTTTTCCCAAGATCCCGACCCAAAATACATTAAATTTAGAGCAGCTTCCCACTGCCATTCCTTTGTTAACATCAAGAAAACAGACTCCAGAACTGCTGTTATTTATTTATTTTTAATGGAGCATAAGCTCTCGCATCACTCGCGACACCGAAGCCACTGTCCTGAATATCGAGCTTCGGAGTTTTGGCTTCTTTATCTATTTAAGCGATGGGTTTTCTACACTGTTTTCCGACCTGTTTTAGCTACTATTTGTGAATGAGACCATTCATGACACACTACTGACTTCCAATCTTAGAACTTCCATGCTATTCTGATCTTTTGTAAAAATGTAAAACATACTACTACTACCTTATTATTGTGCCCTATTATTATCATTATTATTATTATTACTATTATTGGATGCACCAGGCAACAAGAAGCCCTTTTGCAGATCTTGTCTTTGTTTTGTGACATTAAAAGCCTTTGAGACTGATGTGGCACTAAATGCTGGGGAATTGTTCTCTCTTACTATGAAGTTCGTCATCTTAAACAAGCGTTGAGAAACAGCTCGCAGCAAGTAGGCTACTCCGCAGCCGTTTAACTGCCAGAACCATAATGTTTATTTTTAGAAAAAAAAATTAAATCGTAATTAAACCAAAGAAAAAGACAGACATTCCAGAACTTTGTCTGCCGAAGCTTGTTCAGCTCCACCCCTCGTTCCCCATTTTTTTCCTTCAAATCTGCATCAATCTCATTATTAACCTTTAGTGCCCTCATTGACGGAAATCCATCACAGCGACGGGGAACTTTAATCCATGTATTTAGCATTGACATCAACTTTCTGGGCTAGTAATGACAGTCGGTGCCAGCTGTTTATCCTTTCACATGAATCAGTTCTGGGGGGTATTCCAGAAGGCAGGTTATGCTACATAACCGGGTAAGTTCTGCACTAACTTACCCTTGAACTTACCC
>JBBPCW010060620.1:0-17225 GCA_037974425.1 Phenacogrammus interruptus
CCAAGTGGAGTGCGATTTATAAAGCGTATATTGCGTGCAGGTGTGCGTACGAACGTTTTTATAAGTCTGACTTTTTCGTTGCGTACATCATTTTTGTCTTTTGAGCGCACGTACACTTTTAGTATGAGTTCTACGCAAAGTTTTATAAATGAGACCCCTGGACCCCTTTAAAGAGGAATCATTTCTTCCGGGTGACAAGGCAGCTGCTCCACCTCTCCACTGCCACAGTCCTCCTTTAATGTCCAGCCACTGGGGTACATAAGAAAGGTGAGGCTTGTTGACTGGACCAAAGAGGAAGAGGCAAAGTGAGAGAGGCAGGAAAGCTGTGTTGAGTACCAAACGGCACAGGCTGTGCTCTGTGGGGTTTCTGGGGGCCCCAACAATGCAAACAGTGGTGGGATGCTGCTTGGAGCACAGGCATCATGGACGGTTGGGTGGTGCTCTCTAGAGCACCAGGTAGCATCTGTTGATGCACATGGCTGGCCAGCGCTCTCCAGGGTGCCAGGAGGTGCAGATAACATGAGCAGCTGAGAGGCACTCCCTGAACTACTGGGAAGCACTCCTGATGCCCAGGCATCAGGTGGGAGTAGCCATGAGGGCCAACAGAATCCCCCGTCCTCTGCCCCACACTCCCCATGCCAAGTTTCCCATCTGCAAACCTGGCCCATAACTAGGAGAGGGGTGAGATGGCATGGGAACTGGTGTGGGCACAGGGCAATGTAGGGGAAGGTAGAAGTCAGGTAGCTATCGCATATAGTGAAGCTTAAAACTAAAAGCAGATTGAAGTTTAGGACAGGGGCTCAGGTACAGAGCAGATCCACACTGTTTCTTCAACCTGGCTAGAATAGAAAATTTTAGGCCTCTGTGTTCCTCCAAGGCTATAGGCTTGGTGCTGAAGGCCAGATGCAGTAAGTCCAACCAGCTGCCTACCTTACATTTCTGCATCCTTTTCTGGATATTATTATCAGTTTAATTTCTAGATAACTCATCAAGGGAGGAGCCCTGTGGCACCATTGGGGATGCAGTCTTCTGCAGAACACTGGGTGGCACTGTTGATGCAGGCAGCTTGGTGGCATCTCTGGAAAAATGTGAGGTGCCCAGGTATCTGGTGTCATTGGTCACAAGGGCCAAGCAAGTCCTCCATCATGGCCACTCCCCACCCCTGCAAACCCACCCCATGGCTAGGAGGGGGCAGGAGGGCCTGGGATGAGTTGGGGGAGGGCACTCATGCCAGCCAGGGTCATCCAGCTGAGTGTCATGGGGAGAGGGAGAGGGAGGAGCAGAGACTAGGCAGATGGAGGGTGCCAGGCACCTCAACAGACTGAGAGGGTGAGAAGGAGAGGTTAAGCTCTAGACACAAATGGGAGTATAGGGGCTATGTACACACTGTGGCCAGTTCAGCTGTTGGGTTGAGAGAATGGACTCAGCTGGTGCTGGGGGTTGCTACTTGTTTTGCTATGCCAATTAAATTCCTCTGGGTAATGTTGTGCATTGGAGCACCAAACACACCAGCCCAGCTCTGGGATAGTCTGACCAGAGTGGTCAGAAGACTGCACCATGTGTGCTCTGACAACTGGCGGTGCGTGGTTCAGACCGTGGAATGTAGTGCATCCAGCATCTCCTGAATATATGAAGCTTGTGGTGTGAAAAGGCATTTAAAAAACAAACAATATAAAATCACTATTTACTTTATAATGTTAATTGTATAGATTTTTTGTTATATGTTTTATTTTTTTACTATATTTAGTAACATTAATGTAAAAAACACTGCCCCTCTAAAATGTTATTTACGCTTTTGCACAGAACTGTATATTTAGTTTTATGCAAAGCACACTTCAATTTCTTGGAGTATGTTCACATTATGCACTTAACCAAGCAAGCATGAATGGCTGCTTTGAGTTTGTCTTGTTAATTCATACTGTTTTGTTAATTCATACTGTTTTGTTAATTCATACTGATTGTTAATTCATACTGTGTTGTGTATTGTCCATCATTCCTGCATACCATGTGAATACAGATGCCCTCACACTCTGCCTTCGTGATTTGCTTGAGGTGTCTTGATTGACTAGGAATAACACCCTAGATTACAGAACAAACGGTGCCGTAGTCATGATCATCATTCTGCAGCACCCCTCGCTTTGATTCAGTTGCATCCACTCAGTCAGGCGTTCAGAGCCGAGGGCGATCCAGGCCAGGATAAGGCATTCACGCTCTTTTACTTTCTCTCCCTCATTCTCGCTCCATTACTATCAGTATCTTTCTTTCCTCCATTGCATCTGTCTATCTCTGCGTCTCTTCATCTCCCTTATTCTCACTGGTGGACTGTCAGTCTCTCTTCTCTTACTCCATCGCACCTTGTCTCTCTGTTTCTCTCTCTCTCTCTCTCTGTTGAAAGCCAAGCAATATTGGTATGGAGGAGATGAGAAGCACTGGCCATTCCGCATACTAACGCACACTTCAAAGGGCCCCGAACACTCCAATCAAGCAACATCATTCCTCCAGGGGACTGAGGTCAAAGCCATCACAACGCTGCTATACATCACTGGGGGCTGGAGAAAATAATGCCTCATAATGAAGTCTGCAGTGGGCCTGGTAGAAAGCCATGCTTCATTGTCCTATTTCCATCTGGAAGTGCTTGTAAAGTCTTGTCGATCAAGGTCCTTATTGTATATTAAATTAGCGGAAGCCTTTCATAATAAGCAATCCAGTGATCGCTGACTCAGAGTGACAGCTTACATTTGCCTTTGCTTTGTGCCTTAAAAACCTACTTGTTTTCTAAATATCCTCTCCTGAGTATGGTGTCTACTGTAAAGATGCTGATAGTGGTAAGCCATGGTCACAGTAGACTATTTTCATTTTTTACATTAAATGTTCACTTCTGCTATATGGAACAATGCCTCTTCTTTGACAAGTGCAGCCAAAGGCATAACACTACAGAAGTTTTCATTCATCCATTCTTTATCTGAGCCGCTTATCCATAGCCAGGGTCACATGTGGTGCCAAAGCCTATCCGAGGGGTCATAGGGTTAAAGGCACCAAGGAGAGGTCACCAGTCCAATGCAGGACAGACATACAGACAAAAACACACTAGTGGCAATTTAGCATTTCAGACTTTGGGAGAGAACCCAGCAGACGGCCACACATATATGAGACTCCTCACGAACTTCACACAGATTGGGCCCTGGCTATCCCAGGCAGGGATCGAAGTGTGAGACATCAGTGCTCAGGACTAAATGCGCTTGTAAAATGTATTTCATAACAGCAAATTCCACTGAAATGAATATAAATCTGTTTCACTGAAAGACAGTGTGACTGGGCTTGAACAGTAAAATAAATAGTTTTACACACTGCTGCATCTGTGAATGGCAGTGTTTGTGTGTGTGGATTTGTCATTCAGATTTAAGGGCGTTGTTGACTGAGAATGACGTGCACTAAATGCTACAATTAAGAAGCTTTCCTGACAGATCCATCACTAATCACCTGCTAGGGCACTGATGAGTGTAATCATATTCTGTGTTCAGCTATGGGGCAAGCAAATGGGGATTAAATTGGGATTTAGGAATTAGGAAATTTCTTTCACAGGTGCCAACAGTGTAGGGACAATGTTGCTCAGTTTATTTTAATATATGCAGATCTCCTCAAAATGTTTTATACATAGGATTGAAATTCCTCATATCACACCATCTATCTAAAACAACTATGTATAACCATATGCATATATACAGCATTTTCACATTACAGTTATAACATTAGCTATAATGTTATGTTTGTCATATTGCCATATTGCCATTATTTGTTTTATGTGCCAATATTAAAACAAGAAATTGAACATAAAGCACTGTATTTCGAGTTTATTACTACATGCTTCTTGCTTCAAAAAAGAATGGATTTGTAGTGTTTTGAAAAAAGAACAGATGGATTTATCGCACTATAATAAACTTTGGATTTATAATCAACAAAGTTGTCAGATTTGACAGTTTGTTGACTAAGCCAAAAAACTGTTTAAACAGGATAAATTAAATAATTGCAAAATGTGTGGTCTGGGTAAAGAAATGTAATTTTTCTAAAAACGATTAAAATGGATATGTAGTGTTTTGGAAAAGAGCTCTTCATGCAAAAAGCTGTAAGACTAGTCAAATACAGAGGCACAAGTTGATGCCCCCTGAGAGAAGTTGACTAGTCATGCGTATATTTCCTCTCTCTCTGCCCTCGCTTGTGTATGCAATGCAATCTCTGCCTGTGATTCGTGTTCCTTGGTTTAACCAATTATTATAGTCCCTTCATAGAAGGGTGCAGTACCCTTGGCTCAAGGGAATCTAAACATGAGACCACAACAAGACCAGAGACCTGCAGCAGAGAAGACATACACACATCACATGTGTGGAAGTACTTCACACAAACAGCATGGTGACCTGCACAACCTGCAAGTCGGTGTTAAAGTAACAGTACCGGCGTTCTGCATCTGAAATGGCTCCACTAGCCAACATGGCTAACACTAGCACTGCAGGGACTCGTCCTGCCGGGGCTTAAACAGTTCCCAATCGCAATTATATGCTTAAATTTACCAGAAAATTCAAGGTATCGTCCTTTGTTTTGTTTTGTTTAATTGTCATGTTGACTGTTAATGTTACAGAGAACTTTAATAAAAGTTGGACGCCTGTTTTCCTACACTGCATGTTTGATGATGTCATCAAACGACTAGTGACTTGACTTCGATTTTACTGACTGACTAGTCGTTAATGCCCTAGTATACATTATATTGCCAAAAGTGGTAGCCTAGTGGTTAGGGCATTCGCCCTGCGTCCCCACACACTGCCCCCCTGGCGCCGTGTTCCTGGCTGCCCCCTGCTTCACTTGGTGAATGCAGAGGTTGAATTTCATGCTGTTCACACTGTGTGCAGTGGTGTGTTCACGTATGACAAATGATCACTTTCACTTTCACTTTCACTTAAAACGCATATGAGCTTAAGTGACATCCCATCCTTAATCCATAGGATTTAATATGACATCTGCCCACCCTTTGCAGCTATAACAGCTTCAACTTTTCTGGGGAAGCCCTACAGAAGGTTTTGAGTTGTTTATGGGAGTTTTTGACCATTCTTCTGGAAGAATGGTCAAAATGATGATGTTGGATGAGAAGGCCTGGCTCGCAGTCTCCGCTCTAATTCAAGCCCACACCATAATCCCCCCTCCACCAAACTTCACTCTTGGCACAATGCAGTCAGACAAACACCGTTCTCCTGACAACCGCCAAACCCAGATTCATCCATCAGATTGCCAGATAGAGAAGCATGATTCATCACTCCAAAGAAGGCACCTCCACTGAGTCCTGTGGGGGCATGATTTTCACCTCTGCATCCGACGCTTGGTGATGTATGGGTTGGATGCAGTTGCTTGGCCACTATATATATACCTGGTACTTCTATTTGGCAGCATGCTGGTCTTTCCAACCGGCATTCAGGGTTCGAATCATGGCTCGACTTGCATGACCTGTCAGTTTCTCATGTATTTGTGGCAAAAGGGTTTAGTGCGTTGGCCCTGTCGTCAAAAGGTTGTGGATTTGAATCCCAACTGCTAGAATCATCTCTGAGCAAGGTATTGCCCCCACACACTGCTCCCTAGGTGCCCCTCATTGGTGGCAGCCATGTTATGTCATTCCCCAAACCTCCCCATAAGCTAAACCATATCTGTATCTTTGTCTATATCAGAATATCAGAACTTTCCAAAGGAAATAGCTTAAATTATTACTAAATCAAAAACTATATCAACAAATATAATAACATCTATATCTATAATTACTGCGTATGTATCAATTTCCATTACTATATATGGAGGAGCAGTGGACTGCCCTGTTCTCGCCCCTTTCAGGACTTTGGATGAACTGACAGGGCTGTGCTGGGAGTACGGTAACCCCATCTGTCAGCTCTGCACCGAGACTCTATGAATTAGCCTGACAAAACGGAGTTTGAGATGTTCTAACTGTCATTCCCCTTCTTCTGCTTGGGAGTGGGAAGAGTGGAAAGTGCAGGCGCATGTCTGGCCTTGTAAGCGTCTGTGGCTACGACTGTGTGAGACAAAGAATGAGAGAAACAAAGGGAACAAAGACAGAAGCTGCCTTAATCACCCGGATAAATCATTCATGACACTGTAGGGTTTTTTTTCAAGGTTTATCCCTAAATACCCTCTTTCAAGAAGTTGGCCCAGCGACACATACTGAGATCTGCCAAGGGCTGAATGTGAATAGGAATTTATTGACTTGTGTAGGAAAATAGGTATTAAATGTATTTGATTTCAGACTCAATCAGGTTTCACTCTACTGTGTGGCCAGTCAGGAATAGCTGTCGCAGACTGCTGTCACTTTCATAAAGTTCTCACTTGCCAAGAAGATTTCCAGTGTCAAAGGTAATTTGGGTAAGAACAGCCCAATGCAGATCCTGGGCTCCTACTCACCTCAATAGACACCCACTGGTGACAGGTTCTTGCTGTTTGATGTGCCAGTCATCTGCCCTCACCACGGGGGGTATAAGTGCCTTTCCCTTTCATCTCAAAGGAGCTTAATCTTGGCTCTTACCTAGATGTCCCGTGTGTGTTCCTTGAGTACCTAACTAGTACCTAACCTAGTACCTAGCTGTTTTCTGGTCTCTCATAATGTTTCGTTTTGTTGGCTTCTGCTTTGGCTCTGATATTTCCATAAACATTAATTTCGCTTCCTCTGGTTTTCCTTTGGTCTTTGCCTTCTTGTTCTTCTGATTTTTTTTTCTTTTCTTTTCTTTTTTTTGGAAAGAGGTCACTTAGTCCCTGGTTGTTTCATTCCTGAGCTTTCTCTCTTCCCGGGTCCCCTAGATTCTTGCCCTAGTTTTTTCGTTTCCTTCCTTATTAGTGCCTTAGCTTTGGCCAGTTTTGTTGTTTTCTTTTCTTTGTTGTTTTCTCTCATTAGTTTTGCATTCACTTTTTCTCATATTGAGAAGTTGAGAAGTTGAGAAGCAACTTTTCCCTACCACGACTGAAATTTGAATCTCTGGTCATAACACCTAATGAGTATTTAATTGATGCAATTTTGGAATCCTCTGTACACTTTTAATAGGGTACATTACTCAAGTCATGCTCTTGTTCTGTCTGCAGAGAAACAGCCCTTTATCATGATACCCCACCATCATACTTTGTTGCAGATATGGTGTTCATCTTAACAGAATACACTGCTGCAAAATAGTTCATGTGAATGCTTTTGGGCAAATTTCACTTGCATTTTATTGCTTCTTTGGTGAACATCTTTACAGTTTGATTTGTATTTTTACATTGTCTGATAATGTGTAGATCTTACACATATTTTTATATGTATATATATTTTTTATTTTTTCCTAAATATTTCCATTTTTAAAGGACTTTTTGTTCCTACTTTCAAAATCATCATGTTTGCAAAGTTGATTTTGGTGAATTGTATGCCCTGGTTATCTCCAAACAAAATCTCAAAACTTTTACTTCCTAATGGATATAGATAAAACCTTAATCATTTCTGTAGTTTTATATGCTGAAAGCCTGAAAAAATGCCATTACACACTAATCACCCTAGGAATTTCTGCTACAAAGATGCTGGGACAGCTGTCCAGGGACTGGGACTGTGTACAGGCTTGGTTTGTTTTGTTTTTCATTATAGTAATTCTGTGATGTCTTTGTCCTCCGTATGGCTAACCTGGGCCTGTGAGTGGAACTAAATGAAACACAGTGTCCCCTAAAAGGCCTTGAGAGGCTTGCCTACACTCACACATTCCAGTTCCAGGTGTATGATACCAGCTGTTGCATCATTCTTATTCAGTAATGGCACACTTTGGAGAAATCACAAAAAAGTACATTCTTTCAGTTTTGGTATTAAGTGTTTATGCCTTGGCATTATCATATCTAGCCTTTGTTCTTCACTTTTTCACGATAACAAAATGGCGATGGTAAAGAAGCTTCCTGAAGTTCTCGACAACAACTTAAAAAAATTGCTATTTTGTTATGCAAAATTGATGATAGTTACTAACTTCCAAGGGTTAGCTAGGAATTACATGGTCCAGACTTTCCTAAAGGGGATGAGGTGATGTAAGCTCACTGGTGCATTGACACTATCTGTGTAAGACAGTTGGATGGACAGAGAAAGTGGAGGAGAAATGGAAGACAGAGAGAACCTGCCTGTCAGTCTCCTTCACAGGCCAAGGCCCATGGGCTTCACTTTAGCTTTGTGCAGAAACACACACACACTTTCACTGTGATGCTTTAGTGAGTGACACCAGCTTTCCACCCCCTGCTTCACAAACATATAACACAGCCAGACACAACAGCAAAGATAAAAGGCCTTGAAGCCAGAGTGAGCCAACAAATGCTTCAATGGGTAGTACGATGGAAAATCGAATTTAGACTATTTCCACCCGCCCACAGTCACCCACAGGTGTCTATTTCTTTACATTTGCACTGGAGCTATGAAGGTAACGTAGCCAGTTAGCTTATAGCCAACAGAATGCCTGCATCAAGCACTCTTAGCAGTAGGCTAATCTAATTCAATCTAAAATAGATTTGACCCACCAATATTAGGCATTCCAGACAAAACAAAAGTTCTAAAACTAGGCCTTCATTGGTTTGAGGGAATTCATTAACATTTATCCTTTATCAGCATTCTCTAACTACAGATCACAACATGCATTACACAAATACATCCCACATATACAACCTTTAAGCAATGCCAGTGGTGTCAACACATTCTCACAACTAGCTTAGGATGGCCTATAGGCTCATAAATACAATCAAGCTAGCATGACTCTGACCGAACAAAATAGTAAAGAAACCACAAATAGGGAGTATCTCTATAATCAGCATAAAATGAATGCCAGAGACCAAAATTTCTCTCAGATGTAATGTATCTCTTTAGATTTTAGCTTGTTGTTCTCCTCTTACTTGTGTTGTTATTGTTATTTGATAAGCCATTTCTGTTGTTTTGGTAAAGTATCTTATTAGACAATTAGTAATTTTGCTACTTAAGTATTAGTTTGTTTTTTGTTGAAGCTCTCTTGTTAGCAGAGGTGGACAGCAACGAACACCACTTACTTGAGTACTGCACTTAAGCACAGTTTTGGAGTATCTGTACTTCACTTGAGTTTTTTGGAAATGTATAACTTTCACTTCACTACATTTCTGTCAAAGTTCTTGCTACTCGTTACTGTTAATCCTGAAAGTGGGTGTTCTTGTCTCACTATTCTAAAACGTTATTGGTATTTTGGCAGATGACAGCCTATCAGATATCGGCAGTACCGGTACTTTTACATCACATCTGCACGCTGTAACACTGTAAAGCCAGATGGGCAGCAGTTAGCTCATGCAACTTTGACTGTATGACTTTCACTCGTTTTGGAGTAACATTTGACTAGTGGCATCTGTACTTTCACTTAAGTAATGAAGTTAGGTAATTTGTGCACCTCTGCTTGTTAGCCAGGCAGCTTACTGTTGTTTTCCATTTCTGTCAGTGGAGTAATTCTTTTCATCGCAACGATTCTAAGATAGTTATCATAAATAAACATCAACCAAGAGATATTCTGGATTCACCAGCTAACAACAAAATCTTTGACACCCCCCCAAAAACAATCCCCAACCAAAGCAGTCCTAGCTTTCCAAAACATGTTCCCTACTTCTTTAGAAGGGTTTCTTAAGTCTTTAAAATAGAAGATCTGACTTTACATTGCTGAATAAAACTCTCAAACTTAGTATGTTTGCTTCTTTATAAGACATGGCTTGATGGTAACCATTAGCCACTACTAGTTTCTTATAAACTAGTCTTTGATGCTATTAGACAAACATCAAAAGCATCTAAAATAAGTCATTGGAATCATTTATGTTATGGCATCAAGCCAGGTAAAAATAAAACTAATAAAAATAAACACTAATTCACCAGTAGACATCATTAAAGCAACATCAGGAACAAAGTGAAACTTGCAGGAACCACAAACCAAAATGAACAACAAGCAGCAGTTACATTGTGCAATGACATTTTGCATTTCCCTCTAGTTTTATCATTGTATACCATGCTGGATATTAAACCTCCAATGAACAGGTGATAGGCCAAAAGGTTATCCTGTTTCTGATTGATATGTTATCATATGGAACGTTCAAAGCAGGGCGTCCAGCTGTACCTGCAAAAATGTACCCCCGTGTAGAGCTGACAGACTGATTTTTTCCACAACTATCATATTCCAAAATCTACTATAGCTTTTCTCAAAGTGAGGGCCATGATGGTGCTGCTAGGAGCTGTTGCATGTGTTTTATTTTTTTTTTATAAAAGATGAAAAATTATTACAACATATACCTACTGAGCTAAACATACATTTACATAAAAGTGACTGTTAAAATAATTTTCATAGATTAGTCTGACAAAATGATAGCTAATTTTATTCATGATTTCACAGCAATTCAGTGGAATTACACCAGTCTGCACCTCCTCATTGAAGAGCTGGATGTGGCTCGGAGCCCATTTGACAATTAAAATTGTGCCCTAAATAAATTCCACAAGTCTGCACTACCTCAATGAAGACCTGGATGTGGTTTAGAAGACACTATGACTTACTGTTAGCACTGTGCAATAAACCACATCCACAAGTCCGCACTAGCTCAGAAAAGAGTTTAGGACACAGTATGACTCACTATAACCACTGTGTCCACTTGCCATCTCTCCTCAAGGACACTTAATTGTTGGCCTGCCACAGAGCACAAAGACTTTGCAAACCCCCAGACTTGTTCATGGGGACTGAAATCCTGTTCTGCAACAAGAGAGAGGTGAAATATGTGTGGAATGTGACTCATTATGACCCTTGTAGCTTTCAAGCTAATATAATGCAACAAAAAAAGACTAATAGGGCAACGTCTGAAGTGATAAATTAATGAATGTAAATCCAAATCATTTATATATTTGCACAGTCATGCATGCTTGTGCACACAAGCGCACAGAATCCACACACAAAAACAAATGAGTAATGAGCAGGCGTGAAGGAATTAGTGAAACTCAAAATAAATCACTTTAGACACTGTCTGCTTGACTGCAGAATGCATCCTTATTTGTCCTCGCCCCTCAAACACTGTTGTCAAAGACTATATAGAATATATATACAGAGAGCTTTAACATATTATTTAAAACATTCTCACTGCTTTGTGCATGAGGCATAAAACAGGTCACCCAATATGAGCACAGCTCATTTACATATATCAATCTTAAAGGAAAAGTTTGGTCAATTATACAAACAATGAATAAAAGAAATGAACGAAACAGTCACCAACTATTCAAATGAAAGCCAGCAAGCACAGTTGATTGTCGCTATTGACTTAGTAGCTTAGCAACTAGAAGATGCGTGACCAGAAAAAACAGTCTAAGAAAATCTGTGTGAATGCCCAGTTAGAACATGGAGAAAAAACACTAAGGAAGACCAAGATTTGAAAGAAGAAACTTCTGAAGAGCATGAAGAACACATTGTGAGGGACCAAGATTCTAAAGGAGAAACTGTTAAAGACCAAGAGGAAGAACCACTCAGAGGATCCAAGACATTTAATGTCCTGGTTCTACTGCCCACTCTCCAGAACTATCCAGTGCAGAGTGGTTAATGCATAACAACAGTCTATGCCTGTATGCCTGCAAGATGGAGCCACAAGGAAAGGGTTTAAATAACTGGTGACCGGCTTCTTCTAGTAAAGACGTTCTAGTAAAGAAGTCGATATGGGTGTTCATTATTCTCCATTTGAAGTATAAAACATAAAGCTGATCAAATTTCATTCTTTCTCCCAATCTTTTTATAGTTTACTGTACTGTTGATGTAAAACACAGTTCTACCAAGAAATAGTTTCAATTTTCAAATGAAAACTGCACATTCCTTAGGATTAGATTCATGTATACGGCTTGCAATTTTCCAAGGAATTTTAAAGTCTTATTCAAAAATTAGTCCACATTGGACTTTGCACATTTCCAAGAAAAAAGTAACTGAAATTACCCAGAAATTACTTGACTGATTACAGATTGGTGTATTTTTATGTAGAGACAAAAATCAGTGCTACAAATAGTGCCATATGGTTTGCTGTTTGAGTGAGTGAGTGACATATTAATAGGACAAATCTCTCGCTCCATTGCTCCTCTAGGCTTTGTTCAAAAATGTAATCATGGCATGTTCCTCCATCCATCAAGCTCATTTCGAATTTGCTCCAGTAATGAGAAACCTCCCCCCCCACCCGAGGTGTTTAATGTAATTCAGCCAGGCTGAGAGCCATTCATTTGTGCAGTATTAAAACTGCATTTATAAGCCGGGCTGAACATGAAAGGCTTAGTAGCATATAGAGTAACAGGGTGGACGTTTCCATTTCTCGTCAAAAATGAATGACCTTACCCCTGATGCCAGTTTTGGTGGCTGTTATGATTAGCGATATAGCAATTCTTACCACCAAATCAAGTTATCACATTTATCCATATTACCACAGTGTTGTCACTCTACACTCCCCAGCCACTTCATTAACTTCACCTATCACCTTCCTTCCATTTGATTAGCTCCCCTGAGCTCCAGTTCTACAGTTACAAACTGTACCCCATCTGCTTCTCTGCATCATTTATTAGCCCTCCTTTACCCCATACATCAATGGTCAGGACCCCTGAGCAGGTACTATTTGGATGGTGGACCCTTCTCAGTACATTCCTTGCACGGTTTCTAAAATAATCTTTGACCATTTAATTGCTTGGAAACTATGACTTCATGTTAAAGAGCTACAGTTCCTGGAAGAATTGTATACTGGCATTATAATTCTAAAAAAAACCAACAACACAAACATACACACAATTTGTTAGATGTATACACACAGACTGGGAGGCCTAAACACACACCCAGTTACACACAAGGAGACACCGGAGTGAGTGCACAGCTGAGACTTTATTAAACAAATGGCATATCGGTGTCCAGAATACATAAACTCAACCACCACCACTTTGGGCTGAAATACCATACGGACTCACACACTAGCTCTCTCAACCTTTTCCCCTTGTTCTGGTCGCTCTCTTTCTCCAGTCTTTTCTCTCTCTTTACTCTGTCAGAGAGCTCATGTTTTAAGAGTCCTGGCTCCTCCATTAACTCAGCACACTTGATTCTCGTAAATGGAGGAGCCCCATGCTCAGTCCTTAAGACCCTCCACGGCTCACAATATGTATATATTATATTAAATTGCATTTTCTGGCTATTGCACTGCAAAGTGTTAAGGGTTAACAAATAACGCCTAAACCTTAGCAAAACTCCCCTGGTAGCTATTTCCAGTTATACAGCACTGGGGTCCATTCTCATAGGTTGCTGTAACAGTGGAGGCTCAGGAGGGGTACTGGAGCTTTCCACTTTGCTGTTTCTTTTGTTAGTTTGCTGCTTGTTGATTTATCCATGAATCATCCATGAGTGCTGTCTGCTGTAGTCTCCTGAAAATGCCACTTTAAAAGCTATTGGAAAGCTGTATTTGAATGAGTTTATAATCATGACTTCAATCAGTGTGATCATATAGTGTCTGAGCACTTGAGCTTTAGGCTGCATTAATAGCATTATAGCATTTGAATGATACTGAATAGAGCAGGCTGTCTTTACATTTCATACTTGTAATTTTCATTTTCTGACAACCATCATAAAAGGTAATGTCCCACAGACAGTGAAGAAGCTGAAAAAGACAATGATCCAGAGCATATCAAACGGCTTTCATCACACTTCATAGACTCTGAATAGTGCTGACTGAATAGATGCCCAATTCTTCACAGGTCAGAATATTTGTTCATTTTTCCCCCAATGTTTGTGTTCAGCAATACAACTTCATACTTAACTGCATTTTTCTGAGATCTAAACTTCCGTACTGTTGCTTAAAAAAGAAAGGTGTCTTCACTGTGGGCATATTTGTATGAATTGTTTGTGAGCCTCCCAGGCTTCAGAATCATGATGTCTTCCTTGGTATGGTAAGCAGCTTTTAAAAATGACTAACCAATATGATAGTTTTCATGGACATACCGAAACTCATTTGTCCCGTAGATAGTAGAAACACCTGAAAGGTTCAGGCATCAATGGGTGCTGGCATGACAAGGTCAGACTGTCATGCACACCTATTTTAGAATGTTATGAGACATATGAAATCTAGCTGTCCTAACAGCATTCAAGGCTGTAGTAAAATACTGTACACACGCTCATCTTAAACCACAGCATTTTAGTTTCTTCTTACTTCATCGACCAATACACCTAGTGGTCCGTGTGAGGTTGTTTAAACTTACTTTCAACAACATGGCCAAAAAATAGCAGGCTAAGCATGTTAAAAGACTGCCAGCAAGTAAGGAATGATTGTTTATTGCACTAATCATTAAAAATGGCTTCAATTATTTTTTGAAAAGTTTGGTCCTGTACTAATAATCATGGATTGTGTGGATAATATTAGGGTGCAACATCACAAGCAATGTTTAAATTTGACAAAAATTGGTAAAACTGTCTCGGGCTATATTTTCATAACCATCTCAGGTAATAAGGGTGTTAACCATTCTGAACTGGTTTCTTTAGAATGAACCATTTCACACCAAAGCACTCTCACTTTGCATTTACAATTGTTTATTTAGTATATGTGTTTATGTGTCAAAGTGGACAGACAATTCGAGCTATGCCATGTAGAATGAGAAATAGACACCAAGGTGCAACTGCTCATTTTCTTTCAAAAAGAACATCCTGTTCTTAATGCCAAGTGATGATCCTTCGAAGAGCACAGCACACAAGAAGAAACACACTCATACTAGCAAGTTCATATAGACAGGAGTGGATCCAAAAGTCACTCTATAAACAAAAATGAGCAACTTGAATTTGATCCATGGATGTCCATGGATAACCAATGGAAGTCAACAAGTACAGTATCAGTATGACATGTGTCCTTTTAGGCTGACTGAAAATCAGACATGCTGGACCATCTGCATGGCAAGCAATATTACAAAATAACTGATACATGATCAGAAAAGAACTGGTCATTAATCATAACATCTAGGTTTCTCACAACCTTGGTTGTGATGAGAGATGAAGAGGTGACTATACAAATGGCGTGGTCAAGAGACTGTTTGATTGGGGTGACGAAGAAACAGGTCAGTCACATACAGGTTTAGTTTAAGGTGGTGTTCCTTTATCTATGTGAAATCCGTGCTGAGACCATGCAGTCATCTGGCAAGGATGACAAGTATAGGTGGGTATCATGTACAAAGCAATGATATGAGAAGCCATGTAAGCAAATAACTGGACACAAGGAGGTGATGTATACTGCAAAACAAAGGGGACATGGACATTTGTCCTTGGAATTATACATCGTAAGAATGCCCATTGAGGTCAAATTCAAACTGAGGTACCCATATAAGAGAGAATAGGTAGCACACGCTGTGACTGAAAGTGTCAAAGTCTGCTGCTTGAGGACTGACCTGAAGCTCTGATTGCCAGAAGTGAAAGTAACCATTCTGTCTCATGTGAACACACCACAGCATGAACTTCTTCCTCTGCATTTAACTCATTCACCAAGTGAAGCAGCAGGCAACCAGGATCATAGCGGCTGGGAGCAGTGTGTGGGGACAGGGCCTTGCTCAGGGTACCTCAGAAGTGCTTAGGGAATCAAACCCTTGACTTCCTGAACACAGGGCAAACACCCTAACCACTAAACAACCAGTTGCCTAGTGAAGAATGGTCAGCCTGACTAATTTGTATAGAGGAGGCCATTCTGAGTGAGATATGTAGACAGAAATAGAAATAGTAACCAGTTAATAATTCTTGGTAGAGCAGAGGAGTTATCCAAGCCAATCTGAATTTGTTTCCTAAAGCCAGGGAGGTATAAATCACAGGCCTGACTGCTCGCACAATGGTGGGGGATATGGCTTCGAAATTGGTGGGAATAGTATCTGGCGGGCATGTTGTATGATGCCTACATATCTTACACGGAAAGAGGGATACATGTGGAAAGTGAAATTCCATTTACCTGGGAGTCAGAGAAGGACATGTAGTAGGGCTGCTACATATTTGACCCTGCCTTTAGTGATGGGGCAGGCCAAGGGTACTTAAATATTCTTTACTGAGGAAGGTTAATTGTCTCTGAGTAGTTCAGAGAACTGGCTACTAAAGACAATACATTTTCAGGAAAGAAAGAGACAATATTTTAAGCTGAGAAGTTGGAGGTGCATTGAGTAATGTGGAAAGTAACTTCTGAGTGTCTGGGGTACTGCTGAACCTGTCATTATAAAAGCAGTTTCAGCCTCATTGATGCTGTAGCTATGTGAAGAAAGATAGAAGCAATAGATAAGCAATAAGGTCGACATTGTCGCTGGATATATGCTATTTTTTCTCAGCAGCTCTGACATTAGTATGCAGCTTTTGGTTTTTGTGGATAGTGAACAAAAGCCATCCAGACTGCAGGGTAGTGCAGAAAGACTCGGTAGCATCTCTAGTCTTGAGTTTGGAAAAATGCTAGAAGGAGGTAGAGCAGCAGTGAACATCAATGGAAAGAGAATGGGAAACAGGTTATGGAGTTTGCAGCGGGATGAGACCAGAGGTGGTCAGAGAGGTGAGACCATTAGGCAGTCTGTGGCATAGTTTATGATTAGAATGAGGTCAAACTCTTTACCAGCCTTGTGAATAGGTGAGGAAAATCAGAGACAGTATGGATTGTCAAAATGGGCGTCCTCCATCTCTTAGGATGAAAGCAGGCAGCCATGTTCAGGAATGGAGGACAACAGCAATTCCATTTAGCTCACCTATAAACGGGTTAAATGCACTGATGTACATTCTTTATATCACAACCATTTAATTATGCAGCAATATTGAGGAACTTGTTCCTCTTAAGGGCTCTCAAGAGAAGCAGCTGAGTCAGACACTTCACACACTAAACGTCACTGGGAAGAAAAACAAAAGTGAAATCTATATTCTCTCATTTTACCTCATGGCAGCAGTGTGTGTGTGTATTCTGATAATGAACTGAGCCCATAAAACAAAGCGAGGCAGGTTTCATTCACACTAAATCTGATCGAATAGAAACATAAATCCCTCCCACAGCACGCAACAACCACCCTGTTCATCACTGCAGGTCTCAGTGAGCACTAATCTATTACTAGAGAGAGAGAGAGAGAGAGAGAGAGAGAGAGAGAAGCCCAGAATGGGGGGCTGGAGTGTTACTCATGTGCTCTGGGAAACGTTTTTTGCCAA